>LNAC01001541.1:39630-71030 GCA_002007465.1 Ailurus styani
ATCTGTCAAATAAATAAATAAAATCTTTTTAAAAAATTTTAAAAAAATAAAAAATAAGTAAATAAAAATAAAAAGACTTAAAATTAGGAATGAGAGACATCATAATGAAATATTCTCTAAGTTGTCATGAATTCACACATAAAATTGAACAAGCAAAGAAACGCAAACATTCATAGAACGTTTATTGCTTCACCTAGTAGAGATTTTCACAATGTATCTTCTCATGGGTGTAAAAGCTTTTTGAAATCTGTCTCTCTGCTTATCTATTTCTTTTTTTTTAAAGATTTTATTTATTTATTTGACACAGAGAGAGAGAGAGATCATAAGTAGGCAGAGAGAGGAGGAAGCAGGCTCTCTGCTGAGCAGAGCCTGATGCAGGCCTCAATCCCAGGACCCTGACATCATGACCTGAGCTGAAGGCAGAGGTTTTAACCCACTGAGCCACCCAGGAGCCCTACTTATCTATTTCTATCTATATCTCCATTTCTGTCTTCATACAACTGCTCTTCTTTTACCCTCGATTCTTCTAATTGTTGAGGAAATACTCCCTCACTGAAAGCTCACTATGACTAAGATATTTGCTCTTTCTTCTATCTGTTGCCAAAAATATATATATATATTTGCATCATGACAAGCAAAACAAAACAAAACAAAACAAAAACTCCTCTCCTTCATCCTTCTCAGAATCCCAGGAATTTTAGACTCATCCCAGGTAGCAGGCTGAGCAATTTTTCCAAATGTACCAACCTTATTTATTTTTCACACATACTCAAATACATTAGCACCAACTTAAAAAGACAATTGCAGTCAAGTGTTTCCACATTTTCCAGTAATTTTATTTTGTTGTTGTTGTTTATTTTTGTCATTTCTGAGAGTCTAGGCTAATAACGATGATGTAGAGATGACTTAGAAAAAAGATACAGTCATGTTTCCCAAGTATTTTCATTTAAAAAAATGGTGCCCTACCTAACAGTTTCTTCAGAGCATCTTTAACATCTTTATTTCTTAAGCTATAGATCAAGGGATTCAACAATGGTATCACCACAGTATAGAACACCGACACTACTTTATCCCTTTCCAGGGCATAGCTCGTACTTGGTCGGGAGTAAATGAAGAGAATAGAGCCATAGTACAAGGTTACAGCTGTCAGGTGAGAGCCACAGGTAGAGACTGCCTTCAGACGGCCTTGGGTGGAGCGGATCTTCAAGATGGCGGCAATGATAAAGAGGTAGGAGGCAAGGATGAGCACAGCAGGAGAAATGACATTGGAGGCCAGTATGAAATAGAGCACAGCCTGGTAGCTCTCCTTCACGTTGCAGGCCAGCTTGACAAGGGGGGGCAGATCACAGAAGTAATCATCAATGACATTGCTCCCACAGAAGCTCAGGGTAAATGTCTCCCTGGTAATGATGGTTGAGTTGAGAAAGCCACTAAAGTATGAAACTGCAACAAGACTTGCACATAACCTTGAGGACATCACCTGCGAATAAAGGAAAGGGTTGGAGATGGCCACATAGCGGTCATAAGCCATGGCAGCCAGTAGATAACACTCACTGTATGCCAACCCAGCAGAGAAGAAGAACTGAGCTAGGCAGCCAGCAAAGGAGATGCTTTTGTCTTCTGAGATGCAGGTCACCAGGATCTTTGGTGTGTAGACAGAGGAATACCAGAGATCCAGAAAAGACAGATTCCCAATGAAGAAATACATGGCTGTGTGAAGCCGAGAATCAGCACAGATCAGAGAAATCAGGGTGATGTTCCCTGAAAGACTAGTAACATATATGATGAGGAAAATGACAAAGAGTACTTTCTGTAACCACAAGTCTTCTGTAAACCCTAAAAGTATAAATTCTTTCACTGTGGTGAAATTTTTCTCATCCATTGATTTTGGGTTTCTATGGTCCTTTTCTGTGAAAAGATTAATAAATATGTCAGTACATCAGTATATCAACGTTCCCTATCATTTGCCATTTTGACGCATGTATGTTATTCAATGTGAGACATGTTTATGCCATAGTGGATATCACTTTTTTCAGACTACTGAGAAATCAGATCTAGGCTGGGGGTGAATATTAGTTATCATGTGCATAGCACAGGCTGTGTCACCATATTTTTTTTCTTTGGGTGTAGTTGACACACAATGTTACATTAGTTTCAGGTGTGCAACATAGTGATTCAGCAAGTTTATACATTATGCTATGCTCACCACAAATGTAGCTACCATCTGTCACCATACAAAGCTATTAAAATACCACTTACAGTACTCACTATGCTGTACCTTTTATTCCCTGTCACCATATATTTTTCAACTAATTTTACCTCCTTTACCAGAAAGGGTGATTGAGTTGTTTATCTTTTCTCTTTGCACTTGATAAAGCACCTTGTGAAAGATATAAAAAAGGAAGCATGAAGTAATGCTCTGGTTTCTCTGCTGGTCATTGTCTCCTTTTGTCTTTACAAAAGAATTACACCAAGAAGTATACTTTTATTATTCTAATCATATTTTGGAATATCCTTGGAAATGTATTTACTATAATTTCCTTGAAAGAAATAATCTTATTTTATTCAACTTTTTACCCACAAAATCAAGAACACAGCTATGCATAAAATAAAAAGTGTGTAGGGGCACCTGGGTGGCTCAGTCATTAAGTGTCTGCCTTCGGCTCAGGTCATGATCCCGGGGTCCTGGGATCAAGCCCCACATCAGGCTCCCTGCTCGACTGGAAGCCTGCTTCTCCCTCTCCCACTCCCCCTGCTGTGTTCCCTCTTTCGCTATGTTTCTCTCTGTCAAATAAATAAACAAAATCTTTAAATAAATAAATAAATAAATAACAAGTATGTAGCTTGAATAACAGTTTTCTTTGATAATAGGAACGTGAGCCGTAGCTAACTGTATGACACTCAAATGGATGCTGAAATGAAGCAAAATGTTAATCAATGCGTAACCATCAGTGTGGTTGAATTTCCTATAAAGAGTTAAAACAAAACAAAACACTGAACTGGCCAAACTAAATGGTTTGGAGGAATACAGTAAGCCAAATATGGTCCATAAAGATATCCAGGTTCTAGTTCCTGGAACCTGGGAATATTACTTTATATAGGAAAAGACTCATTAAGTTCAAAATTAAGAATCTTGGGCTGGGGAGATTATCAGGGTGGGCCCTTAATGCCATCACCAATACCCTTATAGGGCGGAGGGTGAGGGAGGTTTGATTACAGACACAGAGGAAGGAGTCAGTGTGGCCCTAGAAACAGAGACTGGAGTCATAGAGCCCTGGGGATGGCCAGCACCACCAGGCCAGCGAGGCAAAGACTGGATTCTGCAGTGTGGCCTCTGGGTGGAGTAGCCCTGTCAACACCTTGATTCTGGCCCAGTTGATACTGAGTTTGGACTGCTGACCTCCAGTCCAGAACTGTGAGAAAATAAATTTGTGTTGTTTTGGGCCACCAAGCTGGTGATGATTTGTTAATACAGAAAGTTGTGGAATTCAACCTCTGACAGTCTTCTTCCCTTCTGAGGCAGACGCAGGAGGCAGGCATGTTGCCAGCAAAGCGGGAAGCACCATCTCCATCGGTCTGTATTAAGCCCCTAGGATGCCGACTACTCCAGCACAGCCTAATGAAAAAAGGGCTGAATTATCACCATCAGGGTTCTGAGCTAATATTCTGCTTTAGATCCAAGGCTTTAAAAATCTCTTATGCTCGAGGGATGCCTGGGTGGCTCAGTTGGTTAAGCGTCTGCCTTCAGCTCAGGTCATGATCCCAGGGTCCTGGGATGGAGCTCTGCATTGGGTTCCCTGCTCAGCGGGGAACCTGTTTCTCCCTCTCCCCCCTGCTTGTGTTCTCTATCGCACTATCTCTCTCTCTCTCTCTCAAGTAAATGAATAAAATCTTTTAAAAAAAATAAAAATAAAAATAAAAATCTCATGCTTGCGGAAAAAAACTTAATTTTGCTCATATGTTACATGGTGGACTTTAACTATTGTCTCACCTACTTTCCTTAGTTCAGTGCACCTTCAAGAGGTCATGGATGTGATTAAGCCCTTTGAAAACTGGAAGTTAAAACTATGGATTGCATTCTCTATGACTTCACAGTTTCTTCACTTCAGTAGTCTGTCCTTCAGATATATTTGCTTTAACTCCCAAGAACTTCCAATTGTACCTATGCTATGACTCCTCAGAGTTTCACGTGTTGCTATACAGAAACCTCCCCTTCTTCAATATGTGTCTGTTACACAAGCTGGGAAATTTCTGGGCTAGACTGAAGAAGTATATTGGGAATGACAATTGCAAAAGACATTTCTTCCCCAATCTCTCTTGTTTGCCTCTCCAGTTATTAAAATATAAAGTAAACATGCATGTCAATATATACATATGTGAATATGTATGTCAGTACTTTTACAAATTAACAAAGGGTTGAAGGTGTCTAGGGTGAGACATAAGACACAGGTAAATAGCATAAATAAGAAAATGTGAAAAGGAAAAGCAAGACCAGGACATAAAATAGAGACAAGAATAAAACCTTTTGCACATGAGCAAGTCCTATCCATTATTCTGTGCAGACCACAAATTTCCCTCAAAATTTTTCACCAGCTCGTTTATACAATTAGTAACATCCAAAAGACAAATAAATCAGCCGAGAATTTGGGCAAAACATTACCATTCCTGTTACCGACTTTGAAATCATTTCTTCCAAGAATCCTTGTGAAAAGAATGAGTGAAATATAATGCAAAATATATTGAATAGTATTGTTATATGTGGAGACACACAAAAAAAGAGCTTTTTTGAGCTACCTTTATTTGTCATTCATTCATAGTCTTATATCTGACTGCATGCCTTGTTTGAGTCAGGGGATGCTCAGAAAACTTCTCCCCATAGAACCTCTCTCCTCGCCATCTTTCAAACATGTCCTTATAGAGAGAACTTTCTAAGACGTAAATGCTTCTGAGAGTGGTCATCTACAAGGAACGGAGCTCTGAGTTCTCAGTCCTCTCCAAGCCACATGCACCTGCCATCAAATCTGTATCTATATTTCTGTATAAAGATCTCAAAGATTAAAGAAAGTGGAAAAAATAGAGACAAATAGATACAGATATAGGTACAGATATATATAGAGAGAAATAGATATAGATAGATTACATATAGAGGTAGAGATAGAGATATAGATGATAGGTGATGATGATAAATTGAGAAGATAGATGATAGATAATAGGTAGATGATAGATGATAGATGATAGGTAGATAGATAGGTAGATAGATAGATAGATGATAGATAGATAGATAGATAGATAGATAGATAGATAGATAGATATAGATAATACATGATAGATACAACTGTACTCTTTCTCTTAAGGAGCTCCTATTCCATGCACTGCCTAACATAGAAAAAGAAGTGTTTTAAGGTCATGAAAATGTTGACTCAAGTTAATATTTTTATAGTTTGACCTACTTTAAGGGCTAAAAAGTCTCCTGCAAAATACAAGGAGAGACAACAGTGGGCCACACACAACTACACAGAGCTACAGAAGGTTCACGAGAGGGAAAACACCTGTCACGTACACATCTAATTGCCTGTTTCACTGAAAAAGATAGGAGCCAAACACAAGAAACTTGGAGACATTTTAGCTTTTTTCATCATGTAAGGAAGAAAACCTTATTGTATTTCACAAAAATCAAACTATGTTCTGGTTTGATTACATTAAAAATTATAGGATTTTTTTGTCCATATAGTGATATACTGATGGAATTCCTCTGGTTAAACACAATACTTACTTCATGAATGTAAATAATGACTTCATTTGAATTTCAACTCACGTTCACAATTTTTCATGTTACCTTAGGAAAAAAAAAGTGCCTTCTATTTACTCCGTGGGAATCCTTCTTCCAAAGGTAGCAATGCTGGGTGAAAATAAAAGCCTGAGCTTCCCTTTGGGATGTGTCACTAAAAGCAAATCAGATCTTCATGTGCTATTCTGGTGCCATGTGAACAATTATAATGCTCAGTTATCTTTCTGGAATGAAGAAGGGAGACATCATTTATCATGAATATAATTGGTCCAATTAACCTGTAAAGTCCACTTCCTTTGTGAGTTTCATTTGTGTATTTGATATAAAACAGAATCAGCAGAAATAATAGCCAATAGAATTGTCTGCCACAATAGATGCTCAGGAATTATTTGTCGTCCATATTGACAATAGTAATAATGAAGATAATGAAGACTAGAATTTTAGCTCTGAACCATATTGAGTACCACTTAATAAAATGTGCCCTTTTGCAAACAATGAAATTGAGAGATGGAATTTGAGAAATGAAATTGAGAGACAGAAGCAAAGCCACATGGTTAGAACAAACTTTATCTCTACATCAGACCATGACTGTATTTATCCATTTGAAATATATTTATTAAGCAACTCCTAGGTATCCAGCACTGAGTTAGATATTGAGGGAGATATTACTATGAGTCAAGATAAGGTCTTAGGTGAGCTTATAATGGTTAAGAAGCAAGCCCAGGACAGAGATTGCCTACGTGTGAACCCCAAGTCAACAGCTCACTATTTGTGTGATCAGGAACAGTGTACTTAAACTCATTAAGCCTCAGATTTCCTACCTATAAAATGGAAATAGCCTGTCTTCCCCATATAGTTGTTGCGAGGATGAAATAAGATAACATATATAAAGGTTTTACTAAATATCACTTAAAAATTTAAAAAATAAACAAGTAAAAATTAAAATAAAATAGAGAGAGAGTGCCTGTTCTTTTGGAGCTTACTGCCATATGGGGGAAGAAATCAAGTAATTATATAGCATTATATTTGTACGTTAAGATGAGTGTCATAGAGACATAATACTAAAGTGTCCACAATTGTATTGTGAGACCTGACATAGTGTGTAACCTTAGGGAAGGTTTATTTGAGGAGCTAATACTAAACTTATAAATAGAGGATAAGAGGAACAGGAGTTCACTGGGTAGAGTGGTGACAAAGATGGGGTGGCAGGCTACCAGGAGGATGGGGAGAACAGTATTACAGTGATTACAGGAAGTGCAGACGTCAGAGTTGAGAAAAGCACTATGGGTTCAAGGAAGTGAAGGAAGTTCAGGGTGTCTGGGCCCTAATAAATAGATAAATAGAGCAGCACTGAATTAGGCAGGACAGGCAGGCAAGACCAGACAGCACTGGACTGGGAAGACTTTGTTGATGACTGTGGAGTATATTCTATGGACAATGTGAAGCCATTGGTATTTCAAGAGACAATATTATGTCAGGCAAAGTGCTATATACATATCTTTGAGTGTCTGTAAAACTTACTGGTCATCTCTATACTGTGACTTAGAAAGATTGTATCAGCTCTCCAGGTGGGGTTGGAGAGCACTTCTGTCCAGCACACAACCTGTGCAATTGGCCAACACATGGCCAATCTTGAGGCATAGAATGGAGGGGGAGCTCATGGAGGGGGAGAGGTGGAGAACATCGTGGAGCACCTGGAATTACTAGGAACCACACAGAGATTGCAAAAGAACAGAGATGCTTGGTGCAACTGTGTCAAGGAGGGACCAGAAGACATTTTTAGAGGGATAGAAAGAAGGAATAGGATCGTAGTCACTGACTGCATTCTTCAACTTTACTAAAAGACTCTTGCATAATGGGGGAGAACCTCCAAAAATATGACTGGACAGATTAGAATGGGTCATTAGCACATCTATAAATAGAAACTAAATCAGAAAAAAAAATGTTACCATTGTTATTTGTGACCCTATTATAAATCACCTGTCCATCTCAACAACCTCAGACTAATATGGCAACTTGACAAGATAATGGCCAAGGCCCACTGCAAGACCCAAAAGCACATAAATTATAGCCATACAGCCTTTTCAGCTGCTTCTGCTCCTCACCACCACCATGCCTTCGATAATTCAGGCCCTCAGGACTTGGGCTATTGCCTGGAAAAGCCTCCACTATTATCACCTCTCCTTGGATTTGGGCATGCTGCCCCTTGTACTTAGAAGGTCCTTGTATGCCACTATACCTGACATACGCTTCCACTCAAGCCACAGGCTTCAAGTCAGAAATTAACCTAATACATTTGGAATTACCCATGCCTCCTGCACCAACAAAATTAATCACTCCCTGCACTTTGTACTAGGTGATCACCCACCCGATGCAGTTTGTACAAACTACAGTGTGCAACATCAGGAACTCAGGGGCACTCCACCCTGCCCCCTATTCTCAAATCTTAATAAGAGGAATATGTTACAATTCTAAGTGTTTGTGAAATGCCAGGCACAGGATGGACCATTTTATGGATATTAACTCCTTCAAACCTTAAACCATTCAAAGAGAGAAAAACCTGTGTAGAGCAGTGGAGAAATTTCCTAAACAACATACAACAGAAAAATGAAAAAAATTCATGAGGTAACAGTTCTTTAAGAAATAAAATTGCTTTTTAAAAAACAGAAAATGTTATGGACATTGGGGAGGGTTTGTGCTTTGGTGAGGGCTGTGAAAGATGTAAGCCTGATGATTCACAGACCTGTACCCCTTGGGCAAATAATAAAAATAAAATTAAAAAAAATAAAAAAATAAAAAACAGAAAATGTCAGCAACTGCATTTAAACCCGTGAATCGTTTGATCAGTTGATACATGTAAAATGCTTAGAGCCTTGTTTAGTACACGATAATTGATAAATAAATTCAGAACTAATATTAATATTGTTCCTGATATTTCATTTCTTTATTTTGAACATTGCGATGCATTTTACATCTTTCTTGAGGAGGTGAGGCACTAAAATTTCAGAAATTGCAGTTTTTCTGGTGATGTGAAATTGCTGACTAATACTTTTGTAAAATTCCACCCTGCAGCACCCTGAGGAGAATATAATAATGGGAAAGTGGGGAGACAAATTGACAATAACATCATCCACCCACCAGAAAAAGAAAGCTCTATTACCGTATTCCCAAATGCAAGAGGCACTGAGCCTGGAGGAATAGAGAAATGGAATATACACAGAACTTCTGTGGTCTGTATTTATGATCCAAATCCCAAACATTTTGCAGTTATGTTAGGAAACATTAGGACCTAACACACACACACACACACACACACACACACACACACACACACACACGCACACACAAATATTCAAAGAAATAACCCCTTAGGAAATTCTGAACACTCAAACATATCTCTCTGCTTCATAATAGTTAACCTGCCCAACCAAAAAGTCAACATATTTGAAGGTCCAAGTTTGTTTACTTTGTTATATTATCTTCTGAGGATACAGTGTAAACATAATGAAAGCTGATGACAAGAGGGAATTGTCATGCTAGATACATGTTGCCAATGCAGATACATCTACTGAGCTCTGAGGCTCTGACACATAGCCATCCAGCAATTAAAAGAAGGAAAACCAATATGACTGATGACCTAATAGAGCTTCAAAAAGAACTGAGATACACAAATTAAGAGAAACCTTTGAAAAAATTTTTGATCTCCAATTGGTTTTGTGAAACAAATGCCCTTCTTAAAAGAGCTTTAAATAACTATAATAGAATGTTGAAAATATTATGTCCGCTTCAGTATTTAATTTTATTAGTTTTATGTATGAATTTATACATAGTTGAAATTCTGTATAACATTTCATAGTTTTTGTTCTGTTTTTCAAGATTGATTCCATCGAACACTTCATGACAATATAATAGAAAATGTTGGTTTTGTTTCCCATGTTGGTGTATTTCATGAACATTTGCCTGATATCTGTTTTCCTCAGATAATAAGGACCTTCTGGGGGTGCCTGGATGGCTCAGTTGGTTAAGTGTCTGACTCTTGATCTCTGCTCAGGTCTTGATCTTACAGTTGTGAGTTCAAGCCCCATGTTGGGCTCCATGATGGACAAATGGAGCCAATAAATAAATAAATAGATAGATAGATAGATAGATAGATAGATAGATAGATAGATAGATAGGACCTTCTGTATTTGTGAATGGTTAACTTTTCTGCACAATGTACTTATAAAATACCTTCCTTTCTCGGGGCAGGAAACTGCAGAGGAGAGTCACAAGTCCCTTCAACCCTTTTAGGGGTTCTGTGTCTCTCTTGTCCCTTGAGCCTGGTGATCCAAGAACCACGTGTGTGTCCAAGTCCACACTTCTAAATATGTGGACCCTGATTATGCCCTTTGCCAGGAGCTAGTTCCTCAATTCCAGTCTAATGGTAGAAGGAGGACTTTTTCAGTATTCATAGGTGAATGATTGAATAAAATTATTTTTGGCCAACTTTCATTTTTGTTCATGACATTGATTTTAGATCAAATCAGAAACAGAATCAAATAGAAATAACTTAGGTCCCATTTAGCCATAGGCCTAATATTTATTGAACAATGCCTATGGACCATTTATCCAATTATGTGTTGATCACTAGAGATATAACCATGAACAAAATAAAAGGTCCTTGTCCTTGTGGTGCTTTTAGTTCAGGTTGTCATGACTACAGAGGAAAGCAATCGTTTAGTGTGATTATGAGAACTTCTGTGACTTGTCTATGACCGTGAAGACAGTTAATGGCAAAGTCAATATAATCGGAACTCATCCCAACACGTTATGTATGTGTTGGGAGCTCTAGTACTTAGCCTTCTCTCTCTCTCTCTCTCTCTCCTTCCACCTGAATGGCTTTCTCTACCTCTGCTAGAGCAGGAGTTCTCAGTTTAGGTCCATTGTTCATTAGGAAGAATACAGATGACTTTCAAGGGGTCCAAGATTCCCCCTGAAAATGTTCAGGAGAAATCTTGCTTGTGTGCTTATGTGTTCAGGAGGGTCTATTAGATTTCACAGGGTCCATGGTTCACAGCCACTGGGCTACAGGTTTCAGATTTGCATCCCCTCCACATGAAAGACTTTCAGAGTGAGGTTGACACTTCTTTAAATGGATTATCAAAGGAATTTGGGCAAAAAGAGTAAACGATAAAATTCCCTTTAAAGGGTCTTGAAACTCTGACCTGCCAGACTTGACTGTTGAAAATACTTGTCAAACACTAAAACGATTTCTCATCCTGTCATTTTGTACATGTTCAGAAAAAGAAGAATCCTAGGCAAAATGACACTTTACCAAGAGGAGGAAGTAAAGCGTATACTGATATTTCACATAGACCTTGTTGAGAAAAATAAAGAGACGACATCCTAATGAAGCATTACTGGCTTTCATACAAAAAAATCTCAAATCAGAGTGGAATAGAATTGTTAAGTGTGAATAACATCAGTGTAAGGAAACATTGGCAGGGAATGGCTTGTCCTTCCATTCAATTTAACGTAAAAGGAAAAAAGATGTCCAAGTTCTTAAAGAGCATACACTCTACTAACATAGACAGGCTAGCAGCCTCTGAGCCCACCTCCTCTTTCTGGGTACACAGGAAGACCACGTTCTCAGCCTATTGTGTACTTCTCAGGATCCCATGAGTACATTCTGAAGAATGGAATACCAAAAAAAGGTGAGGTACCCCATTTCTATTTCTAGCCATAAAATCCCATATACATCATCTCTTCTGTCTCTTCTCCTTCTGCCAAACTGTGGCAGCCCTGTGTTGGTGATGGTGACACCAAAAGAGGGAAGGAAACTGGATGCTTGAAGCCATCAATCAGTGCAAAAATGATGTGTCCCAAGGACTTGAAATGTAATATTATCTAGACTATCCTGACTGAAATAGTCTTGGTCACTCATTTAAAAATGAACCATGAGAGACTGTGGACTCTGAAAAACAAACTGAGGTTTGTGGAGGGGAGGGGGGATAGGAGATGGGTGAGCCTGGTGGTGGGTACTAAGGAGGGCACGTATTGCATGGAGCACTGGGTGTGGTGCATAAACAATGAATCTTGGATCACTGAAAAAATATAAAATAAAATAAAACAAAATAATAAAATAAAAAGGAACAAATATATCATGTGTGAACTATACTTCAGTTAAAAGAAATTAAATAGGTTAAAACATGGCAACTAAATAGGCCTTGCAATTGTTAAAAATCAAAGACAAATGGGGGCGGCTGGGTGGCTCAGTCCATTAAGTGTCTGCCTTTGGCTTAGGTATTGATGCAGGGGTCCTAGGATCAAGCCCCATATTGGGCTCCTAGCTCACCTGGGAGCCTGCTTCTCCCTCTCCCTCTGCCTGCTGCTCCCCCTGCTTGTACTTAATGCTTTCTGTCGCTCTCAAATAAATAAATAAAATATTTAAAAATAAATCAAAGACAAATAAAAAGGCAGTCCCTACCTCGAAGGAAGACAATTTAATTGTGGAAAATGTAATTGCAAGCAGATTTTTTTTTTTTAGAGAGAGAGAGAAAATGCAAGCATTTATGGGGGGGCAGAAGGCAAGGGAGAGAGAATCTTTTTTTTTGGCAGTTTTTTTTTAATTATGTTCAATTAGCCAACATATAATATACATCATTAGTTTGTGATGTAGTATTCAACAATTCATTAGTTGTGTATCTTAGGTAAGCTCCACACCCAGCACAGAGCTGATTCAGGGCTTAATCTCAGGACCCTGAGATCATGACCTGAGCCAAAATCAAGAGTCAAGTGCTTAACCAACTGAGCCACTGAGGCACTCACAGGCAGACGTTTTAAGACAATATCTTTTGCAGGCAAATATAAAGGGAAAAACATGTGTCAACAAGGGGTTATCTCTGGAGCTTCCACTCAATTTTGCTGTAAACCTACAACTGTTCTTAAAAAAAGCAGTCTATTTTTTAAGTATGGTACTGGCACAAAAACAGACACATAGACCAGTGGAACAGAATAGAGAACCCAAAAATGGACCCTCAACTCTATGGTCAACTAATCTTCGACAAAGCAGGAAAGAATGTCCAGTGGGAAAAAGACAGTCTCTTCAACAAATGGTGTTGGGAAAACTGGTCAGCCACATGCAGAACAATGAAACTGGATCATTTCCTGACACCACACACAAAAATAGACTCAAAATGGATAAAAGACCTCAATGTGAGAAAGGAATCCATCAAAATCCTCGAGGAGAACACAGGCAGCAACCTCTTCGACCTCAACCGCAGCAACTTCTTCCTAGGAACCTCACCAAAGGCAAGGGAAGCAAGGGCAAAAATGAACTATTGGGACTTCATCAAGATTAAAAGCTTTTGCACAGCAAAGGAAACAGTCAACAAAACCAAAAGACAACTGACAGAATGGGAGAAGATATTTGCAAATGACATATCAGATAAAGGGCTAGTATCCAAAATCTATAAAGAGCTTCTCAAACTCAACACCCATAAAACAAATAACCCAGTCAAGAAATGGGCAGAAGACATGAACAGACATTTCTCCAAAGAAGACATCCAAATGGCCAACAGACACATGAGAAAGTGCTCAACATCACTCGGCATCAGAGAAATACAAATTAAAACCACAGCGAGATACCACCTTACACCAGTCAGAATGGCTAAAATCAACAAGTCAGGAAATGACAGATGTTGGCGAGGTTGCGGAGAAAGGGGAACCCTCCTACACTGTTGGTGGGAATGCAAACTGGTGCAGCCACTCTGGAAAACAGTATGGAGATTCCTCAAAAAGTTGAAAATGGAGCTACCCTACGACCCAGCAATCGCACTACTGGGTATTTATCCTAAAGACACAAAGGTAGTGATCCTCAGGGGCACGTGCACCCGAATGTTTATAGCAGCAATGTCCACAATAGCCAAACTATGGAAAGAACCTAGATGTCCATCAACAGATGAATGGATAAAGAAGATGTGGTATATATATACAATGGAATATTATGCAGCTATCAAAAGAAACGAAATCTTGCCATTCGCAACGACATGGATGGAACTGGAGGGTATTATGCTGAGCGAAATAAGTCAATCAGAGAAAGACAATTATCATATGATCTCTCTGATATGAGGAACTTGAGGGGCAGGGTGGGGGGTTGTGGGGGGTAGGGAGGGAAAAATAATGAAACAAGATGGGATGGGGAAGGAGACAAACCATAAGAGACTTCTAATCTCATAAAACAAACTGAGGGTTACTGGGGGGTGGGAGGGTAGGGATAGGGTGGATGGGTTATGGACATTGGGGAGGGTTTGTGCTTTGGTGAATGCTGTGAAAGATGTAAGCCTGATGATTCACAGACCTGTACCCCTTGGGCAAATAATAAAAATAAAATTAAAAAAAAAATAAAAAAAAATAAAAAAAAATAAAAAAATAAAAAAAGCAGTCTATTTTTTAAATTTTATTTTATTATTTCAGTGTTTCAAGAAACAATCTATTTTTTTATTTTTTAAAAGATTTTATTTATTTATTTGACAGAGAGAGAGAGAGAGAGATCACAAGTAGGCAGAGAGGCAGGCAGAGAGAGAGGAGGAAGCAGCTCCCTGCTGAGGAGGGAGCCCGATGCGGGCCTCGATCCCAGGACCCTGAGATCATGACCTGAGCCGAACGCAGAGGCTTTAACCCACTGAGCCACCCAGGCGCCCCAAGAAACAATCTATTTTAAAAGTTAGGAGGAGGTGAGAAGAAACTTGAATTTATTATTATTATTATTATTATTATTATTATTATTATTATTATTATTATTTGTCACAGGGGTACAGGTCTGTGAATCATCAGGCTTACACCTTTCACAGCACTCACCATAGCACAAACCCTCCCCAATGTCCATAACCCAGCCACTCTAGAAACTTGAATTTTAAGGGGAGTAAATATGAGGTAGAAGGTTGAGGGGATTTTCATTTTTCCTCTGTCTACTTAAATGTCAGATTCTCTTTAGTAACAGGAATGCATTAATATATTACAATTATCATGGAAATAAAAAAAAATTAAAAGTTATTTTTCCAGGACTTACAAATATATTGAGTGTAACTAATGGTATTTTAAATGAATATTTAAAACTTTTGCCTTTTTATATAGTTATTTACCCATATGTGGACAGCCAAAAAATATATTCCAACTTCAGCTTAGCAGGGAGGATTTTGACACTTTGTGCTGGATAAAAGCAATACCACATATATAATATATCCATATACATATTTTGCAAGAACCTTCCATTAGCCAGGCTCTGTTGCTCTAAATACTTTTATAGAATCTATACCTTTCACAATATCCATGACCAAGAATCCTTACTTATGGCACTTATTATGCTATAAAATTGGCATGCATTTGTGGCTATATATCTCTCTGTCTCTTCCCTAAACCATAAACCCCCAGAAGGCTGTATCTGTTTTTACTCACTACTATAACTANGACTATGTCCCTGCCCTGGAATAGTCCTCAACATAGCACCTAGCACAATAGTACTTGATAAAAACTTGTGGAGTTAATTAACTAATTAATTAACATACCGAAACATAATAATCTCTGAGTTGTGTTTTAGATTAAAAAAACCAATGCACAGTGTATGCAATACCTTCCCATTTGCCTGTGTATGCAGTTATATTAATGTATATTCTTATAAATGGATAAAAGTCTTCTGGAAGGAAATAGAATTATTAATAGTGACCCATGTTAAAGAAGGAAGTTGGAGGCCTGGGGTGATCACTTCTTACTGGAGACTCATTTACAAACCTTATTGGAATATTTACCATGAACATATGTTAGTTTTCAATATAAAAACATAAAACCAAATAATAAATAGTGTAATTATTGCCAAATCAAGGTGGCAAATTACTTGGACCTTTCATAATTTATAAAAATGAGAAAATAAAATTCCATGTGCCTTTTAATTTGATTTTTAATAAAAATTGCATGTATGTAAGTTGTATTGCATGATGTTAGTATACACATGCCTAGGGAAATAACTAAAATCAAGTTAATAACATATCCATATCCTAACATAGTTATCATTTTTGTGTGTTTGATGAGAGCACCTGAGAACTAATCTCTTCGCACATTTCCAGTATAAAATACAGTATTACTTACTATAGTCACCACCCTGTCCATTGGATTTCTGGAACCTATCTGTCCTAGGTAACTGAAACATTGTGCACTTTGAACAACATCTCTGTTTCCCCCAAACTCCCTGCCCCTAGAAACCACCATTCTAATCTCTATGAGAGTAGACTTCTTTAGATTTCGTATATAAGTCAGATCCCACATATAAGTAAAGTCATGCACTATGTGTCTTTTTGTGGCTTATTTCACTTAGCATAATATCCTCCAGATTCATTCATGCCTGACAAAGACAGTATCTCCTTCATCTTAAAAAGTGAATACATAGTCACAATTTCTTTATCCATTCATTCATGGATGAACATTTATATTATTTTCAAAACTTGGCTATTGTAAACAATGTTACGGTGTGGGCTTCTATTTCTTATAATAATAATCTTATTTTGTTGCCTTTTTTAAGGATTTATTTATTTATTTATTTATTTATTTATTTATTTATTTGAGAGAGAGAGAGAGAGAGAGCACGTGCAAGTGCACACGCAAGCTGGGGGAGGGGCAGAAGGGGAGAGAGTGAGTCCCAAGCGGACTCCACACCCAACACAGAGCCCCATGAGGTGCTCAATCCCATGACCCTGAGATCATGACCTGGGCCAAAATCAAAAGTTGGATGCTTCCCAGAAATAGCCACTCAGGTGTCCCTATTTTGTCGTCTTTTCTGATGTCTCTCCTGGGGACAAAACTCCTTCACTGCTGTAACTTCCAGCCAATAGATAATCTTTTCTACTCAGGAGCAGTCAGACATGTTGTCTACCTTGGGTTCAGCTGCTTCTATCTTTTCTAGCTCCTATACATAAACTCCCCAGCTGGCCAATGTTGGCCTGTAGGTAGGGACATCTCTGCGCCCCTCATTCAGCAGGAAGAAGCTACTGAAGATGAGACACCCCCCACCAAATGCCAAAGATTGGTCATTGTCTATCTGTCAGCAGGGATTGTAGAGGCTGCTTTTAGGCAACAGGCTTGAACAATGAAAACTTGAGCAAGGCACAAGGGCGACAGTGACCACCATGCTGAATACAAATAGACTCATTAAGCGACCCACCCCAAAATAGCCACAGGACCTAACTAACCAAGCGACTCCTTACACCCAGGCACAGTTACCAGAAAAGGGAAAATTCCATTCGTTCCAATACTTCCCCACTCCATCATATACCTGAACCCTCACCACGACCCCTCACAGTCTCTCCTGTTCGCTGCTCCCTTGTAGTGCTTTCAATAAATTTTATCTCTTAAAAAAAAAAAGAAATAAAGAAAAAGAAAAAGGACACAAAAGTTCAAATATCTCTTATATATTCATTTTCTATGAATATATAACCAGAAGTGGGATTGCTGGATCCTATGCTAGTTGTATTTTCAGAGGAAATTCCATACTGTTTTCCATAGTGCTTGCAACCATTTATATTTCCACCAAAAGTGCACATGGGTCCTCTTTTCTCTATGTCCTTGACAACACTTGTTACCCTTTTTTTTTTTAAGGGAGTCTAGTGCGGGGCTTGAACTCATGACCCTGAGATCAAACCTGAGCTGAGAGTCAGGCACTAACAAGTGAGAAAGCCAGGTGCCCCTCTTCTGTCTTTTTGATAATAGTCATCGCAACAGTTGTGAGGTGATGTCTCACTGATGTTTCCTTGATGAATAGTGGTGTTGAGTATCTTTTTATATATTGATTGGCCATTTATATGTCTTCTTTGGAAAAATATCTATGAATGTTCTTTGCCCATTTATTAATCAGGTTTTTTGTTGTTTGGTTTGGTTTGGTTTACCATTGAGTTTTGGAGGTTCCTTATATATTTTAGATGTTAATCGCTTATCAGATCTATGGTTTGCAAATATTTTTTTCCCAATAAATTGGTTCCCTTTTCAGTGTGTTTATTATTTGTTTTGCTGTGCAGGAGCTTTTTACTTTGTTGTAGTCTCACTTATTTGTTTTTGGTTTTGTTTCCTATACTTTGGATATCAAATCCAAAAAAATATTTTTAAGACCAATGTCAAGGAGATTTTCCCCTACTTTTTCTTGTAGGGGTTTTTACAGTTTCAAGTCTTACATCTCTAATCCATTGGATTAGATCTCTAATCCATTTTGAGTTGATGAATGCATATGCTATAAGACCAGGTTCCCTTACTGCTATTTTTCATAATTCCACATGCCTTTTTGTTGCAGCTATCTCACTTTTATCTTAAGACTTGAACCTTTATCTTTTATCTTACCTTAGCACTGTAATATCTATTTAAACTTTTCATTCCAGGATCTCCCCCCACCAAGCTAGTATAATGTTTGCTTTGTTATATATTTGCTGTATTGTGCCTATGCGCAAAGTCTACATGTATAAGAAAACACAAAATATATTTGCACAACTATATCAATTTGAGAGATTATATCAATCAAATATTTCTCACAGAAAAAGTCTAATTTTAAAAAATGGGTAAAAAGAGAACCGAGTAAAGTCTTCAGGTAGTGTCATTATTTCCCTGAGTGCTGAAAACTATTTTTTCCTTCTCTTTGTTGGCTTCATCAGAAAGTACCAGAAAGCACTCTCTTTTTAAAAATTCTCCTTTACTATTGTATCACAACTTTCAAAAATTCCATAAGAACATAATTATCTTTTGGGGGGGAAGTTCCCTTGCAAACAATCACAAGTTAATCATAAAATGTCTAATACAGTGTGAGAGTTTTTGGAACTTTCTCTTCTTCCTTCCCTTCTTTCCTTCCCTCCTTCCTCCTCAACTGTCTTCTTCCTTTCTTCCCTTTCTTTTTCAGGAGTAGGTGTCAAGGTGCCTGACAAGGAGTAATTGCTCTAAATACCAGGAGGACCAAGTTATTGACTGAGTTGTGCCTCGAACTCCATGACCTTGAGCAGATCAGTTTCCTCACTTCACAAAGAAAGGGCTCAGCCTAGTGTTTGTGTGAGGCAGTTTTCACTCTTACCATTTCTGAGACTTAAAAAAACCATATGTGAGTTTGAGGCCTGAGCCATTAGTAGTTAACTCTTCAGAGAAAGTGTTACAGTAGAATGCTAACCTCAACTCTTCTTGCCAGGGTCAGATCGAAGCTTCGAGGCCCAACCTTGTTACTGATCCCTCTCTAACAAGATGTCTTGGGCATCATTAGGATTGATGGGGCGCTCAGAGATACACAATTACTGAACTCAAAAGAATTTATTTCACTCCTAAACAAATTTCAGAGGAACTAATTAATCAAGGCAAGTTTAAATACGAAAACTTCCTGCGTGATAATTGCTGTTCCACTCTGAAAGTCGGCTCCCAGGGCCTGGCACCGGAGAGACAGCAAAGAAGGGCTGAGCCTGGGCATGGGTGATGCCTTTGTAAATTGATCAGAGCAGGTGGGCCACTTTCCAACGTGATCATTCCCTTGATTGCAATCCCGTCTTCTTGTAATTTTATCCCATGCCCTACAAAACAAAATAAAATTTACTCCGAATTCAGCAATGTCTGGCAAACCCAGGAGATTAATTATAAAAATCAGAAGCTGTAGTAGGAAAGGCTGTAATACACATCTTGGCTGTGTCAAAGAACACGTGTCTTGTACGCGGACTCCTCTGGTTGGAACACTGTCTCTTGATCTTGAACAAGTTAAATTTAAAACTCCTGCTGCAATTCCTTCCTATGGAACAGCAGGTTAAATAGAAGTGCCTGCAGTGGGAAATTAAATAAGGCACATAACGTGCCCGGGATGAAGTAAGAGCTCAACTGACATTAGGTGTTCTCATTGCGTGGCCATCACTGCTCCCACCCTGGCCATTGTCCTAGCTCCTACCAGGTCCCTAACTTCTAGTCTCTCATTCCTGACCACCCTCCACAAACCTGATTCTCCACTTGGTTGCCCTGCCTGTTATAAATGTCATAAAAAGAATAATGCCCCAACGCTCCACACTGATTAGGGGGTCTGACTCCATCTCATCTTCTATCCATTTCCCCCACCCCTTCCTTCACAGTTCCTATGATCTCAGATAAATCAGATGCTTCTATGTCACATCACTGAGCCCTTCCTTTTGTCATTCTCACCAGCTGGTATCCTCACCATGGCTAGACGTCCAACCTCTACCTTCATTGCCAATCTCAAGGATCACTTCCTCTGCGAAATCATTCACTTCCTTAATCCAATACGAAGTTTCTATCTTTCTTTTCTTCCTATATCTTTTCCATCCTTCCTTTGAGCCTCCATTAAACCATGTACTTGCTTCTTATGACTATTATTTTGTCTTAAATTTTAGTCATTTGTATATTAGCCATGCTTTCTTTGGTTGAAAATTTCCTGAGGATGGAGACTATAACTTTCTGATTATTTTGATTAACAGTAATGATAAACACCAACAAATCTCTATACTATTTAACTTCCATAAATGACTCCTATTTCATTATTCATAAATGCTTATAATTCTGTTTTATAAATGAGGAAAATGAAGCACTCCTAGAAGCAAGTTAGCTTCTGGAGATCACAACGAAGATTAGTGACAGAGTCTGAAAGTCCACTCCTTTTACTTCATATCCAGAGATCTTCCGAGCCCGATATTTTCTTGATCTTATGTGGACAAGATTGATGGTCCTTTGTCAATGTTGTCAATGATCCTTAGGCTCAGGCTTCCCACATAGTTACTTACATATTTGTCAGAATGTTAGTTGGATCTCAGTTTTACGAAACAAATTTATATAAAACTGTAAGCATGTCACTTCCCCAGCCCCAACCCCCTGTTCCCCCTTTCTGCTCCTTCCCCCTGCCCCCAACACAGTTTTTCCCACCATTGCGTCCAGAGGCCCAGAACCTCCTAAGAACCTCTCATCAGGTAGAAAATCCATGGCACAGGGACCTCAGGTATAAAATCAGGTAAGTTGAGATAAGGAGCAGGAATGGTGATGTATCTTTTACATCAGCAAATAGTAAATTAAATACTCGAAGTCTATACATTAGCAAGACAATGCTTAAAACAGTGCTATTGACCAAAAATAGGTAAACCAGGGATCTTCTCAAATCCCAGCCTCAATTAAAAATAAATAGGAGGAGAGTCACTATCCTTGAAAAGGACAGTAGAGAATTAAGTGGACTTTCTGAAGAGATTTCCAGGGATTTTTTAAATAGATTTTTTTTTAAATTTTTAACTCATTATAGAAACGTAAAGAGAAATTTTTTAAAGAAGTCATGTTTGTTGAGTCTCACCACACAAATATAACTGCTACTAAGTTAGATGATTTCTTTCTTTTCTTTCTTTTTTTGTCTTTCATCTCTATGTAGTGCTTTTAACACATGTATATATCATTTTATTTTTATTTCACTTAACATAATGTCTTTAGGTTTCATCCATGTTGGAACATGTAGCAAAATCTTATTCCTTTTCAGAGCTAGATAATATCCCACTGTGTGGATAGACCACATTTCACAATCCAGTCATCCTTCAGTGGATAGTTGGGTTGTTTCCAGCTTTGGACTATGGTGAATAGTGCTGCTATGGATGTCAGTTGGCTTTTTAGACATGCAAAAACAAAGCAAAGAGTTTCTGCTGAGATAAGGATGAATATGATAAAATTAAATATTGGACAGCTTAGAGTCATCCATTCAACAATATTACTAAGTACCTACACGGTAGCAGGCATTCCACTAGGGGAACATTGGTGAACAAAAAGAGCTTTTCAATCAGCATGCAAAGTATAACAGTGCCCAGAAACATGAGGACAAAGATGGGGCAACTGGTCCCCCTGGCCTGGGAGACTCCACTTGTGGGCAGCCCCTGTAGGCATTTTTCAGAAAGCAGTTCACACAGAGAGGGTCTGAAGGTATGTCCCATGGGCCCCACGGGGACTAACCCCTACATTCACTGTTCCTCTCTCTCCCTCATTGCAACACACTACTGTGGCCTACGTCAGGCACCCAACCAACCACTTCCACAGCCCTACTGAGGAGAAGGGACCATGGTGTTGTGTGACATGTACATGCATCGAATGTCCATGGAGATGCAGTCAAGTTAGAGTTGGTGAGTAGGTGGGCCTGGTGGAGTCTCTGGCAAATGTCATTTCATGTTCTCAAGTCTGTCTCTGTATTTACCAGATACATCTGTGGCTTTCATCTGATTGTCATTTTACTGACATCTGTCTAGCCTGCTGCATGCCTGTCTAACAACTCATCAATGTTTACATGAGAGATGCATCAGAGTTTGAAATAGGTACCTAACAAATCAGCATTAGAGTAGATCTGAATTCCATTTTCATTACACTAAGAAATCTCAACATTTCATTTGTCAAAAGGAGAAAAGGAAAAACAACTTTAATATCATTTCTCTAACCTTAATTACAGCTCCTTTAAGTAAATGACTGCTATAAAAATTTTTTCAAATGATGACCAAAAATTGTTCATCATGAATTATTCATAGAAATTTCAACCAAAAACCTGGAGTAAAACTGTGGTGTACGTGGAAGCAAACTTGAGTTTCCCATTCAAAAATTTGGAGAGAAATTATTTGTGATTTTTATGAAAATTCAAAACATCTTCTCTGTAATTTTGTATTTTACTTTTATTATTATTATATTATATTTTAAAATAATGAATTGTCTAAACAAACCCCAGTGAGATACCCCAGTCCTTTCCCAATTTCTTGACTGTTCTGAACAATGATCACTTTTCTTTATTTTACTGTGACCTGATGGTCACCACTGAGATCGTTAATTTTACTTGTCAACTTGGCTGGGTCACAATACCCAGACGTGGTCACACATTAGCCTGGATGTTTCTGTGAGGGTATCTCTGGATGAGATCAACATTTAAATCAGTGAACTTTGAGGAGATTGCCTTCTGTAATGGGGGTGGGCCTCGCCCAATCCATTGAAGGCTTGAAGAGAATAAAAGACTGACCTTTTCTGAGCAAGAGAGAATTTGGCAGCAGACTCCTTTCAGACTGGAACTTCAGCATCAACTCCTTCCTGGGTCTTTGGCTTGCCAACCCACCCTGCATAGTTTGGGATTGCCAGCTTCCATAATCCCATGAGTTGATTCCTTTCAATAAATCTCATAAATAAATAATCCATGCACACCCTATTGGTTCTGTTTCTCTGGAAGACCCTGACCAATACAAACACCAATGACTGTAGCAAGTGACCAGTGCTCAGGATGTACCATGGACCCATCCTAGTCTTACAAACATTAACTGTGTATCTATTATTATTACCATCCCCACTTTGTGTATGGCATTATAGGAGCTCAGAGAGATTCAGTAACTTGACCAGGTTCACACAGCTATTAAGCAACATAGTCAAAATATGAACCCATGTCTGGTTTTAAGGCATAACTCTCATCCAATACTCAGTATACTGCCTTCCCAGAGCTGCTTAGGAATAGAGTTTCTCAAACCATAGACTGAGTCCTATTAGTGGGAAATGAAATTAGTTTAGTAGGTCATGACCAGCATTGTTTAAAGAAGTAGAATAAAAAGAATGGAATAAATGGAATGGAATGGAATGGAATAGAAAGAATAGAATAGAATAGAATAGAATAGAATAGAATAGAATAGAATAATAGAAGTAAAGCAGGAGTCACCAAAGTTTTCCCATAAAAAGGTATATAATATATAAATATTTTAGGCTTTGCTGGCAGACTTTGTGACAACTACTCAACTCTGCTTTTATAGCTCAAAGTAGCCACAGGCAAGCCACAAACCAGTGGTTCTGACTTACATGTTTTCAACCCACAGAGCTCATCTGGATTCATTTCTGATGCAATCAACAGGGTGGGGATGCTGCAGGCCTCTAATGGTAGAGGAGAGGATGTGACTAACCATCCTGCAATGCAAAGAGCAATGCCCACCACAAAGAGTCATCCAATCCTTAAAATGTCAATAGGGCCATTGAAAAACCAACATAACAAGATGGCTGCATTCCAACAGAACTTTATTTTTGGACACTGAAATTTGAATTCCACATCATTTCCACAGTCATGAAATATTATTCTTCTATTGATTTAACCAACCATTTAAAAATATAAAACCATTCTTAGCTTGCAAGCAACACACAAATAGGTACCAGGCTGGATTTGGCCCCAGATCACAGGTGGCCAGTCCCTGAGATTGAGCAATCAAAATGTAAAAATGTAAAAATGTAAAAATGGTAAAACTAAGTCTATTTTATGGAACTCTTCTTTCAGTTAAACAGTTTCTGTCTCCACTGGTTATGTTATCTCTGTGTAAAATATATGTACATGTGTATATATGTATATGTATTTTTACTGTGGGGCATATTTGAAGGACATGATTCTTTGGGAATAAATTATTCTTTTCTAAGTGTAAACTTATGGTACCCCCTGTGAATTGGTTGATTCAGTATGTTCTTCTTAAATTAGAAATTCTGGGTTGAGACTCCACAGGAAAACATCTTTAGATGAAGAAGTGAATTCAGGTTGGATAAACTCAGCCAGGACCCAACTGTGAGGGCTTACATGTGGTATTGTTTCAGGAGTTTCCAAACCTTATGCAAATGGTCTCTGGATGGACTCCTTTGTCCTATTGATGGACTCCTTTGTCCTATGGGATTGCCCCACTGGAGTCACCAAGCAAGCCACCTGCAGACTCAAGGCAGCCATGTTGTAGCCCCACATCATCCCTCAGAATCACACTACTCTTCATTACTTCCATTCTTACTAGAGTCTCATCAGAAGTTGCAACCTGGCCTCAACTATGCTGTGGGTGGTTTAGAATAAAGTGGGTATGTTTGCAAGTTTGGGAGGAAATGGTGGGGTCTTGGAAGAGTGGCCATCCCTAGGAAGCAGAAGGGGAGGCTTGTACAATGGGAATCGGGACCTGTGGGTGGAACAGAAGCGTGTGAGGCAGCTTTGAAGCCTGAAGAGCAGCAGTTGTTGTGTTCCCCTCCCCTGGGGATGTTCTGAACTACAGGGACAAGAGACTCTGGTATCACCCTACATGTCTCTCAGCCAGTAAAGGCGGGAATTTGAGCCCATCATAATCAGGCCTTAAAGGAAAGAGAAAGCCGTTTTTAGCTCCTAGCTAATGAAACCAGGGTGTACTTAGATTATGTATACATACAACCACAAACACATCTCTGAATAAAAGGTGCTACCACAACCCAACCCTGCATTTGGGACTATTTCCTTAGGACAGATTATCTGAACTGGAATTACTAGGTTACTCTGAGGAACCCCCAAAAAAATCCCCCAAGAGAAGGAGCCAGTAATCCTGCATCTGTCATTAGAAGTCTTATTACAAGAACATTTGACTCACTTGAAAAATATTTTGAAACTTTTTTTGACATTTATTTAAAAAAAACTTTTAATTCAATAGTTAACAAAAAACATCATTTTCTAATGTCCCTTTTATACTCATCATGCTGAGACACTTTCCAACCTCCATTAAGATTTCCCCTTCTCCTAATATTCTGTTCAGAATCTTTTTTTCACACACCTACAAGGTCTTTAAAAAAATACTTAACAAGAAAAGTATCAAGTATGTATTTCCTACAAATATTCCCCCCTTTTTAAAATGGATTTTTTAGTTTTTTTCTGGGTGGCTCAGTTGGCTAAGCAACTGCCTTTGGCTCGGGTCATGATCCCAGGGTCCTGGAATCGAGTCCCACATTAGGCTCCCCCTGCTCTGTGGGGAGTCTGCTTCTCTCTCTCCCTCTGCCTGCCACTCTCTCCGCTTGTGTTTTCTCTCTGTGTGTCAAATAAATAAATAAAATCTTAAAAAATAAAATAAAATAATAAAATAATAAATAGACTTTTAATTCTTTGGCCTGTGGAAGTTTTATAATAATAGTCAAATCTTTCATTTTTTGCAACCATTTTAAGCTCAGAAAATACACCATTACCCCTACATGTTGCCTTGATATTAGGCTTACCTTTGCTCATCCTGCTCTGAGTCATTGTTCCAAGCAGAGATTGACCCCTAATAATATTCCTTCTTCATGCACTGCTTGTTCCTTCTCCCTGAGCCAGGACCCTGAGATCATGACCTGAGCCAAAATCAAGAGCCAGCCAATTAACAGACTGAGCCACCCAAACACCCCAACACACTACCTCACACATGTCCAATAACACTCTTGTTTCCAGGCTTTTGCTGTTTTCATTGAATGGTTTTTTCTGGGAAGCAGCAACACATGTTTATAGTTTATGAAGTGATTCCACATCCATTCTTTAATCTTCATGATAATCTAGGATAAGGTAGATTTTATCATTACTTCTGTATCTCATCATGTACTTGACTGACACATCAAAGGGTAATGAACAGAAGAATATCTTAGATCTATTGTTCTACAAACTGTCGCTGCAGTAGCTGTAGATGCTCTGCAAACAGGTGCAGGAATGATGTTTGTTTTCCTCACTGTTCTATGCGGCATGAAGTTCAGTGCCTGGCACATAGAAGTTCAATAATTATTTGTTGAATAAATGAATGCATGACATTTTCCAATTATATTATGTTGCTTCTCTATCAGTGAAAGGTCTTGGAGAAACCTTATCCATCCAGGAAATTCACTGCAAAACAACGTTCTGAATTTTAAATGAGTCTATCATAAATCCATTTGATAGAAAGTCCTATTTTGGGCTTTTACAAAGCATAAGTTAATAAAAAACACTTTTCCCTGAGCCAGTAACCTGGTTAGGATAAATTATTTCTAAATCCCCATAGCTATAAAGCATGCTGTGATTTTGTGGAAACTCTCTAATCAATTTTCTATTTTCAGAGACTGTGTGTTATACAATAATCAACATAAAATAACCCATAATACTTTGTATATAGAAATTACTCAAAAGTTTAGAACATTTATTTATTTACCTAAATAGTAGGCAGATCAGGACTCTCAGTAAAAGCTTCTTAATCAATTTTACTAAATTCTTCTTAAGCAAATAGATGGATTTTAAGGAGTTCCTTAAAATCCTGACGATTGGGACGCCTGGATGGCTCACTGGTTAAGCGTCTGCCTTAGGCTCAGGTCATGATCCCAGAGTCCTGGAATCAAGCCCCGCATTGGGCTCCATGATCGGCGGGAAGCCTGCTTCTCTCTCTCCTACTCCCCACTGTTTGTGCTCCCTCTCTCGCTGTGTCTCTCTCAGTCAAATAAATAAATAAAATCTTAAAAAAAAAATCCTGAGGACATTTCTACAATGACTAAGCCATGATATTATAATGTCATCTAGGAATGTTGATCCATTTCCTCCATGAAACTCCCTGATTTTTGTGTCTTCATTATAAATTCAAGAGATAAAGCTATATCGAGGAAGATAAGATAGAGTCAGGTCATTGTGATGGGTCTCAGAGGACATGGGGACGCTGGTGTGGGCACCCACTCTCTATACACAGCGATGGTGCTCACACCAAAAAGCTTCCCATAGCTCATCTTGTCCTGGAGTCATAACTGCATGCACAAACTCCCTTGTGATGCTCCAAAACTACTGACCTTACTAGAAACAGGCAGGTCTAGCCTGAGAGCCGACCTTCAACTATGGCATTTCTCTGTACGTTCTTGCCTGGGTAATAAACTTTATTACCAGGGTTTTAAAGGCACCATCATGAGCACAACCAAGTCCCAACCTGGTAATAAACCTCTCAACATCTTCCAGAAAATTGAATTCTGAGAAAATATAAGCTTAACACCTTCTATCAGAAGCTCTTTGGGCATTGAATGCATTAGAGATGAGTACAAGTCTCTATTAATATAAATGATCCCTATGAACCTGTCAGAGTTGAACACAGATCCATCTCCAGTTCCTGAGATATACATAGTTCTTTGTGCCAAGGTCACCCCAAAAAACTAGTGTATACAGCCAAGGATTTCATCTGACTCATGAGGTTAAGCATAAAATCCCACATCATTTTCTTAATAGATTCCTATTGATGGGAGCTAGACATAAATGCAAAACCCAGAGCGCTGCATTTTTTTTAGATTTATTTACTTATTTTAGAGGGTGAAAACACGGTGGGAGAGGGGCCTAGGGAGAGGGAGAGAGAGTCTTTAGCAGACTCCACACTCAGTGAAGAGCCCAAAGTGGGGCTCAATCTCAGCACCTTGAGATCAGGACCTGAGCCAAAACCAAGAATCAGATACTTAACCATCTGTGCCACCAGGTACCCCCAGAGCACTGCATTTTAAAAATTCCAGTGTCAAAGAGTCAACAGGAAAAAAAATATTAGCAGAATAACAAAAAATTAATAACTAAAATTACATAATAAAGCTTTTTTTAAATTTTTTGAAAGATTTTTATTTATTTATTTGATAGAGAGACAGGGAAAGAGAGAGAGAGCACAAGCAGGGGAAGCAGCAGAGGGAGAGGGAGAAGTAGGCTCTTGGGCAGGGAACCCAATAGGGGGCTCAATCCCAGGACCCTGGAATCGCAACCTGAGCTGAAGGCAGACACTTAACCAACTAAGCCACACAGGCGCCCCAATAAAGCTTCTTTTAAAATAATTGGGCTGTGAGGTGTCTGAGAGAAGCAAAATTAAATGGACTATAGATGTGAACTATAATATTGGTATATTACAGATAAAAGATCATATTCCAGGCTGAATGAATCCACAGTGATTGACTAGATGAAGGAGTAAGTGGAAAGATCAATTAGGGGTGCAAACCAGCACTCAACACTTGCAAATGGCCTGGAATCTTAGGAATCCACACAGTTAGTCTGTCTTTTTAGATTTCTTCCCCATTTCTTTTCTATGTAAGAATTTAGGCCCTACAAAACTTTCTCCTAGTAACAGTCCTGTGGATGGCATCTTTGACCTCCTTGTTCCTCAAGCTGTAGATAAGTGGGTTCAACATGGGGATCACTGCGGTGTAAAACACCGACACCACTTTGTTGAGATCCAGCGAGAAACTTGCACTAGGCCATACATAAATAAAGAAAAGAGTACCATATAGGATGGAGACAGCCGTCAGGTGAGAAGAACAGGTAGAAAAGGCTTTGCGCCTGCTCTCAGCAGAGTGGATCTTCATGATGGCAACGAGGATGTAAATGTAGGAGACCACGATAGTCAGACCACTGAAGACTCCCACAGCTCCAGCCACGACAAAAACTACCAACTTAGTAAGCCTGCTGTCAGCACATACAAGGGAAAGCAGGGGGGACATATCACAGAAGAAATGATTAATGACATTGGGGCCACAAAAAGGAAGACGAAATGCATTCGTTGTATGGGTCATGGTGTTCATGAAGCCAATGACATAGGGACCAACCACCAGCTGGATACAGAGTCTCTGGGACATGGCAAGGGAATACAGTAATGGGTTGCAGATGGCCACATAGCGGTCATAGGCCATGGATGCCAGCAGAAAACACTCTGCTGCCACAAAGAACCCAAAAAACCACTGTTGCAAAGCACAGCCCAAGAAAGAGATGACCTTCCTCTTCACAAAGAAGTCAGTGAGCATCTTGGGGCTCACAACAGAGGAGAAGCAGATGTCCACAAAGGACAAGTGGCTGAGGAAAAAGTACATGGGTGTGTGAAGGCGGGAATCAACCCAAATCAGAATAATCATACCCAAGTTTCCAGTTAGATTGATGAGGTAAAAACTCAAGAAGAGCAGGAAGAGGAAGACCTGCAATTGAGGGCTGTAATTCAAACCTGTGAAAATGAATTCGGTGACCCTCGTGTAGTTTTCAATGGCCATTGACTGGTTCTGGTTTTCACAAGAAGAACAGAGGAGTCACAACAGATTTGGTGAACACATCTTCAAAACTGGGACCCAGAAAAAAAATATGCCGTTAACTGGGAGAGCATTGGGGGTGATATGACTTAGTTGCATGCTGTGGCCAAGGAAACAAAAATGAGATAAGGACCCAGGCAAGAGATAGATTCAAAGCTACGATATTTTAAGACTCTGCAGACATCCATCAATATGCAAAGAGAAAATAAAAATCGAGAAAAGAGAAGCAGCTTGTTAAAGGTCCTATAGCTAACTGATCACAAAGTCCGGAACAGAAGTTCACTTCAGTGAACTTTGCTTGTGTTCACCAGGTGAACACACACACAGTGGGGTGGAAGAGGCAAGCTGCGAAAGAAATGAGCAGTCATTCATTTTTGGAATGTTCACCATGTACTTTGCAATTATAACCCAAGGCTCAATGCACTGTCTTCAACTCTGGAGCCCACTGCTTCTGACCCTGGGGAAGTCTTCACTGTGAAACAGGAATGATCATAGTACCACCTATGCAAAGCATTTAGCAGAGTCTTTTGAGCACCTTGATAAGTGCACAATAATTGCTAGTATTTTTGCCTTACATGCTTCATTGAATAAGCCTTCCAGGTAAATATGATTATTTCCTTTTACATAGGAGGAGAATTGAAGCTCAAGCCACATTGATGATGCTGGTGACTGGCAGAGATGGGCTTTGCATAGGTATGTGTCCGAACGGACTGTGCTCTTTCTTTTGTCACTGCAGAAATTGTGTGTTCACAATTCCATTCCTCACAAAGAGAGGCAAAATCCACTCCACTATGAGAACAGGATGATGTGTGTGGGGCGGCCGACTTCCAGTGTTGAGGTTACAACCAGTGGCCACTAGTGAGAAGCTCAGAAGATAATAGACTGGTGCCCTTGAGTATCACCTTTATGGAAACATACAGGGAAGAAATCTAGAAAATGGTCTAATTAGTACACCTGTATACTCTCCTTCTATCCCTTGTCGCCCCCTCAGGGTGCCCTTGGTTAGGTCAGCTGACCTTTGAACCTGAGCTGCTTCATGTGTTCGATGTAACTAAAACTCTTTGTCTTACTCTCTTAGAACTCTCATCCACTTAGAATGAGAGGAACATGTATAAGTACACTGAACACTACTTATACTTTACTTATTTCTTACAGATTGATTTATTTATTTATTTAAGAGGGAGAGAGAAGGGGGAGAGGCAGGAAAGAGAGAATCTCAGGCAGACTGCCCGCTGAGTGTGGAGCCTGATGCAGGGCTCCATCACACAACCCTGAGACCATGACCTGAGCTGAAATCAAGAGCTGGACGCTTAACCAACTGAGCTATCCAGGCACCCCTATACTTTACTTTTAAAAAGTTTTATTAGTCTAGGACTATTGGAGTGCAACATCATTCTTATGCTCGATACTTTTCCTCCAGTTTTCTAATCTGAAATGTATTATTCGGCTTTAGCAAGGTCTCCTCTGAGGCCAATAACGGAACTTACCTTAGATCCTTTGCTTCAGGCCATTAAAGAGAAAGATCGGATGGCCAGGCACACCATCCACCCATCACACTCAGGTCTTGCTTAGGATTGCTTAGGCCTCTTCAAGAGTCTAGAAATTCTTCCAGGGTCCATCAAATACTACCTCTTGGTCTTCCACTTGGCAGTTGTCCAAAGCTCCTGGACAATGCCTTGTCAACCTTGGTTTCTAAGCCTACCTAAGCCTTCTATGCTCATTTTAATTTCTCAGCTTCTCCGCTACATTTGGTGCTTAGAGGAGAATGCAGTGCTCCATAAAATCAAACCACACAGAGTGGGGAAACACAACC
>LNAC01001541.1:73487-90685 GCA_002007465.1 Ailurus styani
ATTAAAGTTCTTTTCTTCGAAGAACTGATTAATACTTGTTCTGTAAGCATATTTATATTTTCTTTTTTGGGGTGAATTTGTAAGTGGAAATTAATATTTTAATTCTTCCTATGTTGCTTATTACCTAGTTATTTTTATTTCCTTTATATAAATCTGTTTTGATCCTTGAGAATATATATTTCTAAGATTTCTTTTAAAATTTACTTTCTGAAGGGGATGCCTGGGTGGCCCAGTTAGTTAAGCATCTGACTCTTGATTTTGGCTCAGGTCATGATCTCAGGGTTGTAAGATCAAGCCCTCAGCCGGGCTTTGTGATGTATATGGAGACTGCTTAAGATTCTATCCCTCCCTCTCCCTCGGCCTCTCCCCTCTTCTCTTTCTCCCTCTCTAAAAAATAAAATAAAAATAAAAAATAAAAAATCATAATAAACATAAAAAATGTTTAAAATTTACTTCCTGAAATAAGTCAAAGAAAGGCAAATAGTGTGTGATTTCATTTATATGTAGAATCTAGAAAACAACACGAAACAAAAACTCAGATACAGAGAAATGATTTGTGGTTTGGTAGTTGCCAGAGACATGGGTCAGGAAGGTGAGAAAAATCAGTTATAAGATAAATAAATCCTGGGGATGTAGTGTGGAGCATGGTGACTATTGTCAGTAAAACTGTATGTAACTTGAAAGTTACGAAGAGAGGAGCTCCTAAAGGTTCTCATTACAAAAAACTTGTAACTCTGTGGTGGTAGATGTTAACAAAACTCGTGGCAACCATTCTGTGATACACACATATAGCAAATTATTATGTTGTACACCTAAAACTAGTACAATGTTGTATGTCAATAAAATTACTTCTGAGGTCATAAAGACCTAAATTCCAGATAGTTTATTTTTAGCTGTATTGATATAATCACTGTTGATTGGGTTGAAATTTCAAATTCACAAGGCAAATCAATTTGTCAAGAAAATGCACATAATTATGTTTATTTTTAATGTATATTTGTGTGCTCTTAAAAGTTATTTTCTTCTTAACCTAAGTGACTAATATTAGGAAAAGTGAGGAAAGGAAAGAAAGGTACAAATACACTTTATTAAGCTTCACCACAGAGCATTCAACTTCTGCTGTAGAAGATTTACACATTTTTGGTTGACAATAGGATAAATTAATTTAAAATATTATGCATTTTTGTTATAATAATGTCAGACGAATCTTGAAAAATGTTTCAAATTGATGCAATTTTTAGCTGAAACATAAGGCTTCCTTCTGACATCTGCAGTCTAAAGCAATCTCTCCCTTTAAATTTTAAAACTTATAATGACCTCGCATATGGAATTTATTGGTGCTACCTTTCTTATGGTGGTTTTGTGTCACATTTACTATATGACCATAAAGGAGAGAGACCACAACGCAATGTCATAGACATTTCAGGGTTTCAATAACTCAATTGACAACAGCATTTTACAATCACCACTATTATTTTTTTTAAGATTTTATTTATTTATTTGACAGAGAGAGATAGATTACAAGCAGGCAGAGAGAGAGAGGAGGAAGCAGGGTCCCTGCTGAGCAGGAAGCCCAATGCAGGGCTCGATCCCACGACCCTGAGATCATGACCTGGGCCGAAAGGCAGAGGCTTTAACCCACTGAGCCACCCAGGTGCCCTAGCCTTCTTTTTTTAAAAGATTTTATTTATTTATTTGACACAGAGAGAGAGATCACAAGTAGGCAGAGAGGCAGGCAGAGAGAGAAAGGAGGAAGCAGGCTCCCTGCTGAGCAGAGAGCCCGATGAGGGGCTCAATCCCAGGACCCTGAGATCATGACCTGAGCCAAAGGCAGAGGTTTTAACCCACTGAGCCACCCAGGTGCCCCAATCACCACTATTATTAATATGTAACTATTATCCCATGAAAAGGAAAGGGATTATTCTTTAAATATTTTTAAATTCCTGAATAATTAAAAAACAAACATGAAAAACCATAAAAACTCAAAAATAAATGTTTGCCAAATATCCTAATCTAATCTATGCTCAATATTTAAAGATGGAAATCGTATGGTAGTGTCAGACATAGCCCCCAGATTCTTGGGCACACCTCCCATTAAGAGATAGAATCTCCTACCCTTGAACCTGGGTGGGCTTGTAACTGTTTTAACTGAAAGAGAATGTCAGAGGTAAGCCTAAATATCTTCCAGGGCTAAGTCAAAAAAGACAATGCAGTGTTACCTGGTTCTCTTGGGAGGGTTACACTCCAAGAAGTCTGACCACCTAGAGACTACCATGTTGGAGAAGCATGGGTCACCAGCCCCAGCTGAAACTCTAGCCAACGCCTAGCATCCCTAGCTGCAGGTGGGCCATTTTATATACCCAGCCCAGCTGAGTCCTCAGAAGACTGCAGCACCGCCTGATGTTTGACTGTAACCATAGGAGAGACTCCAAGCCGGAATTGCTCAGCCGAGCCCTTCCCAAATTCTTGACTCACAAAACTGGGTGAAAAATAAAATGGTGGTTTTTTTTTTTTTAATAAAGATGGAAATCGTAATAAACATGAAAAAAAAAATCCATACAATTTTATTTGTGTTCAATGTTGCAAAGGACAGACCAGGAAAAGTATTTTGCAGCTAATGTTTCAAAGGCTTTTTATCTATTGTTATGATGATGTAAGGATGTTGGATGACAGAGTACAGTCTCTGGGCTCTGTCTTCTAGAACAGGTGTGCCTCAACTTGTTTACACTTCATAGGACGTCTTTCCCCCTTTACACCTTACTCTCAAAATTGGAAAGATAAGAACGTGAGAGTCGATCAGAGATGTTAAATTTTTATGTGCAATGAACGTTACAGAATATGATGAGAGGCAGAAAGAAAAGAAAAAAAAAAGAACGTGATGAGGGATCCAGTGTAAAGTACAGTAGTGTAGTTACCTTTCAGCACAGAGGATGCAATCCAAGACCCCCGAAACTGGGGGTAGTACTGAGCCCTCCATAAACCCCGTGTTTTCCTACCCAGACATACCTAGAGGACAGTTTAATTTATAAATTAGACACAGTAAGAGATTAATGACAATAAAATAAAACAAATCAATATACTGTAAAAAAAGTGATGTGAATATGGTCTCACAAAATATCTTACTGTACTGTAATCGTCCTTCCCGAGATGATGTGAGATAATAAAATGTCTGAATGATGAGATGAAACGAGGTGAATGACACAGGCTTTGCAGCATATCGTTAGGTTATTATTGACCTTCTGACACAATACATCAAAAGGAGGATCATCTACTTTCAGACCTCAGACCGCAACTGACTGCAAGAAACTCAAACCTCAGAAAGCAAAAACAAGGATAGCGGGGGGATTAGTGTACCTAGGCCCAAACACACATTTCACAGCCCTTCACAATTAAATTTTAGACTTTTGAAAGCTTTTTCCAAGCCTCCTATCTTAATAATGCTTTCAATTATTAAAGGAAATATTAGTGGACAAAATTGTGATTTATGAGCTGATGCTGCCATCTAGTGGCAAAGTTTAGCTACACCTTAAGAAAGAATTACAGTGCTACTTCACTGAGGAAACCTGCCTTCCGTTTTTTGAATCCTATATCACCTATATAACCTGAGACCAGGTTAATAGGTGGCTTGTAAAAATAAGGATAATAAAATATATTTCATGACTAACGTGAAATTGTGCCTGTCATGGTACTTAAAGCACATACTGTAAAACAAAACTTGTTCTAAAATAAACTAAATATGTAAAACTGGGTTTTTAAGAATTGAGGATTTAAGGCCATTTTGAGGGAATCTTTGTTAACATGAAATGGGAGAAAGACTAATAACACCCTTAGAAGTTAATGATCATCACGTTCCTTTCAAAATGACCTCAGATGGATTTAACAAACTTCTGTCTGATCACTTCTGTGTCAGATTTTGTGCTAGACTCTGCTGATAAAGGAGTATTTCCCCAGGACACGTGATAAGGGAGAATTTTTCTTTGTTTAGGCTACTAAAATTTTATAAAATTTGATCAGAAACAGATGGTGTCTTATGCCTTCCTAACATCCATAAAGATGATCATATAAATTTTTTATTAGACAAGCAATAATAATTAATTAGAAATATCAGACACAATCTTCTGAGAGTTTACCTGTAATATCTTTCTTAATTTTGTAATAATGAAGTGCCCTACATAATGTTATCTCCACTTCCTAGATGGGTATAGTAAGAAATTTCTTGTTTAAATTTTCTATATTATTGGATATAGCTCCTTATTTTGAATTCCACCCCATGCCGTCTCACTTGGAAAACATGAATATAACTAGGCCATTCCCATCTAAATTCTCTCTCTCTTCTCTCCCTCCTTCTCCCTCTCCCTCTATCTGTCATTCACACACATGAATCTAAGCATATTTTAAAACAGGAATGTTTTTTTCCCTTGATTGTCTTTCACCTTGGTAGGGGATGAGGATGTGTGAAAACGCCATCTCTTTCTCTCTCCAGACATCTTCCTTAAACCTCTCTCGCGCTCTTCCCTCAAAGTTCCACTTCAAATGTGTCCATCTGGAATAGACCAGATGTCCTCTTCCCTTCTTTGGCAGGAGAATCACTCTTTCCGTATAAGGAATGTGTCCATCCCACACCTGGGAGGGGCTCTAAATCGTGAGACTCTGCCTCTCCAAAACCTCAGAGGTAGCACTTGCTCCAGGAGAGGAAGTCAGTCAGAGAATCCCAACACCCCGGACACAGCCAGCAGACCGGGGGTGGGGAGGGGTCGGTCTAGGGGGAGGGGGGCAGGCACTGGCCCGAGCACACAGTGCAGGTAAACCCTCGATATTGTGGGTTCAGTTCCAGAGTGCTGCAATGAAATGAACACTACATTCAGCAAGTCAAATGAAGTTTTTTGTTTCTCCAGTGTATGTAAATGTTATAATTACATTATTCTGTAGTTTATTGTGTACAATAGCCCTGTGTCTAAGAGAACAATGTATATGCCTTAATTAAAAATACATTATTGCTAAAAAGTACTAACCATCATCTGAGCTTTTGGAAAGTTGCAATCTTTTTGCTGGTGTAGGGTCTTACTCCATCCGGATGGTTGCTAACTGATCAGGGTGGCTGTGGCTGTTTCTTAAAGTAAGACAACAGCGAAGTTGGCCACATCCATGGACTCTTCACTTAACCACTTAGAGGTCATTGCAGGCTTATTAGTCGGTCTAATTTCAGTCTGATGTCTCAGAGAATAGGGAAGCCTAAAGAGAGGGAGAGAGACAGGGGCACCAGCCGGTCGCTGGAGCAGTCAGAGCACTGCCACCTGTGACAAGCTTCGCCATCTTACAAGGACATGGTTTGTGGTGCCCCAAACAACTACAGTAGTAACATCGAGATCGCTGACCACAGGTCGTTAGAGCAAATACAACAATGGTGAAAAAGTTTAAAATATTGCAAGAATGACCAAAATGTGAGAGGGAGACCCAAAGTGAGAAAATGCTGTTGGAAAAATATTGCCAAAAGAATTGCTCGTTGCTGGGTTGCCCCAAACCTTCAATTCATAAAAAGCACAGTGTCTGCAAAGCACAGTAAAGTGAAGTGCCAGAAAACAAGATATACCTGCGTTTGCTTCTCTTGAAGATTATCAAGTGGGGAGAGAGAAAATGAACAGAAACCTCTTCTCAACTACATGCTTTCTTAAGTATCTTCTCCCAATTTTATTCTCCTTTAATTCATCAAAGCTTAAAAGTCAAGGCAGTAGTCAACCAAGGGGTGGGGTGGGTGTTCTGTCCCCACCCTCTACCTTCGAAAGAGGGATTTACATCTGTATGAATTAGGGTTGATTATATCAGATAGGAAACTCAAAATAACAGTCACTTAAAAAAATTATTTAAAGACATTTATTTTCTCTATCATAAAACAAATCTGGAGGTAGCCAATATGGGACTGATAATGGCTGATATACAGTATCAAGAACCTAAATGCTTCCTCATGGTACCAAATGAGTGCTCAAGGTCCAGCCATTACATCTGCATTCCAGGTAGTAGGAAGGATACCGGTGAGAGGAAAGGCACGTCCTGAAATTCTAAGGATATTTTGTAGCAGCTCCTTACAAAGCTTCCACTCATCTGTCTGAGTCTTGGTCGCATGTCAACACTCACTTACAAAGGAGATTGAAAACTGTGGTCTTTTATTGTGGTTTCAATATGCCCAGCTAAAAATGAGACATCTATTAGAGAAGCAGAGAATGAAAGATGGGATGCTTCTTTAGTAGTTTTGGCTGTAGAGACCAACGGAAACTACTGGTTTCTTTTCTTAGCTGTTCTTTTTCCTAGATTATCTTATTAAGGTGATGTTATTAGCATAATAGCTAAAAGCATAAGTTTTGCTGTCTGGGATCTGACTTAAAACCCCATCCTGACAATTTACTAGCTGTATAGTGCATCCTGTCGTCTACTCCATCCCATTATTATTATTATTATTATTATTATTATTATTATTATTATTATTATTATTATTATTTCGGTAGTACTAGTACTGATGCCTAGCTGATTTACCTTTACTTACAAGCCTCTCTCCCCCTAATATATGCTCCATGGAGGAAGGGTCTTTGCCTGTCTTATTCACTGCTATATCCTAAAAACCTGATAATGCCTACCAATTAGGAGTCATCACTCATCGTCACTGTTAATTTTATAAATTCTTTTGGTAATAAAAAATCCTCTTGAGAAAAATATTTAATAGAAAATAGTTTATTTAAAAATATTTGATTTGTGATTTAGTTTAAAACTGGCTAAAATAATATTTAATATCAAATTTTGTAGATTACACACACACACACACACACACACACACACACAGAAAATTACTGGATGAGTATAAGCCAAAGATTTAACATAGGTTATCTGTATAGACAAAATCATATTACAAAACATGTGTTTTTTAAGATTTCATTATCTTTAAAAGAGACTGTTTACATTTATATGTATCTGAAACCTATATATTATACAAATGTACAGATATAGAAAATGCCTGAAATAAGTATATTAAAATAGGCACAATTTTTATAGGCAACTAGTGGAATTACCTGATTCTATCTTCTTTTGCTTCACTTTCCAAATACTCTATAATAATTAAAGCCCCCCAATGTGTTTTTATTGCTTTTTCTAGGCAATCACAACAAAAGATTTTTAAATTTAGGCACGTATTTTATACTCCTTAGTTCAAAGACTTTTTGATTCGATTTATACATTAAATTATATGATAACCTAAGTAAACTGAAACATCTCCATTAAAAAATTATTTTTGCTTCATCACTGAAAAGCAGTGGTACAAACCATGGAGAGAGTGGCTTCTGGAATCTCTTGGAGAGCACAAACCTCTCATCCCATTCAGCGGGAACTCTTGCTAGGTTACCGATGGGCGTGGTCTCCATCAGCCTCAGGAGATTTGCCTTCAGCCCCAGGATATTTGGCATTGGAATTGCTCAAGGGAGATTCCAGATTGCAGTAACTCGCCCACGACTCTGAGTCAGGTAATGCCTCACGTCCATCTAAATGAGTTCTATTGGTTCGTTTCCTTAGAGGGGCCACCCATAAAATATCAAGAACCTCGGCAAAAGTAGTGTCTACACAGATGATCCCAGTGGATTTCAGGGAATTTTTAAGCACCCATTCCATTCTGAAGATCGGGATTTTACCAAGAGATATTTTAGATGCACTGGGGTTTATACTCCTCCATACCTTTCTTGACTGGAAACCTTTTCTTAAATCATTTATAAAAACTTTCATTATTTGCGTGAGACATAAAATGTGGTGTAGCTTGTCTGGTGTCTCCCAGCATCATGAGATGAACAAAATCTTAAGACTCTGGGACCCACATTATTTGTCCATCAGCACAGCCCCCCAAGGCTGCAAGAGTCAAGTATCATGGGAGGGGGATGCCAGGTTGTGGTTTGGATCAACTCGTGCTGAGACACAGAGTGGTCACTGAGTGACTGGGAATGAATTCCCTGCCCTTACCCGTACGTAGCTTTCCTTCTCCCCAGATGGCTTCAGACGTGTCCCAGCACTCATGCCAAAGGACACACGGGGCTCACAAAACTCCCTGTGGACCCCTGGCTGAACCAAACCTACCTGGATCCCAATAACTCAGGTGGAAAAAGTTTGGGGTGTTTTGTTGTAGCTTTTTTTAAATGTTGTATAATTTTCCTAGCCCAAAATCATAGAGAAAACAGATCAGATTCATATTTGTACTCTGTAGCATTAAACTTAGAAACTCAATGAGAGGAGGGAAAAAAAAGAGAGAGAGAGAGAATGCTTAAGAACCTTCCTGGGTCCAGGATGTGTGCCTAAAACATTGATAATTTTCCTTTCAGCAAGAGAAAAGGAAATCACTTATTTCACCGCTGGCAGCAAACACACATCTGAGAGGGTTGATCCCAGTCTTTATCTAATTAATTATTATGAAAATAAATAAAGGATGTAAATTACATGGAAGGAATTTCTGAGATAAAATCTGAATCCTTTTCAGAGCATTCCACTGGCACTAATTCTGTCTCTCTAGTTTCCTAGCCCATGACTCATTCCTGCTGTCTGAGACAGTCGCCTCATTGAAACCAGGATTATCCCTAGCCGAAATACCACCGCATTGTCTTGGTATTCAGTTCCCTCCACAACCTGCTTACTCCCTCCGAACTCAAGCCACTCTACCGCCAGCCCTTGTAAAGTGCTATGCTTAGAATAACTGCAATAGTCAAAGCAGGTTCATGATCCCAAGAAGGAATGGCTGGGACACCATCCTTCCATCAATACTGCCAAAGATAGCATGTATTTATCCACCAATGCCATCATAAGATTTACACTCTATTTCTCCCTGCATCATTCCTGTGGCATGTTTCACTCTGCTTTTTCCCTCTATATCTTTCTATAATTTAGAGAAAAATTCTCTATTTTTAGATCACACTGAGCGATCAGGGCTCAAATAACTTGAGTTTGTACCAAAAAAACAAAACAGAACAAAACAAAAACTTTTCAAAAATCATCTTCTCCTCTCTGATGTAATTATAATACCTCTTGAACTTTTCAATTGTTGTATGAGGGACAGAAAGGTGTTAAAATATATCTTAAGCTTCATTCTATTGTATTTCTTTTTCTAATTTGGAACAACAACAAAAAAGACTAACATGAAAATGATAAACATTTTCTGCATTTTAGTTTACCTCTGACTTCTCAACACCTCTTGCCTCTGGTTATTTAGAATTTTCTTGTTCTCTCATTCACCTGTTTTGCATTTTATCTCTAATTCCTATAATAAGCGATGGCGATTTATTTTTGTCTGAAAGGAATAGAAAAAAAACTAAATATCAAATAGTAAAATAATAGTTGGAACAACCAGAGTCAAATATGTAGAGAGACTTCTCTCTTGGCACTTGTCACTTGGTGGAAGAATAAGAATATAAGTTTTGTATCATCAATATTGTTCGCCTTTTGCTTGTCTATATTTGCTTTTTTCTGCAATCATTGTGGCATGGTATTCTTAGAAGCAAGGATAAAGAAAATATGCATAAAAGATATTTGAAGGAATATGAGGAGTTCCTTTTGTTAAAAAGGAACTTTTTAACTTTTGTTAAAAAATAATAATTTATAGCTAAGTGACCTGCTCTGTTTTCTCTCTTCAATTCTGTATTTAGGAATGGAGGTCATATATGTCATTCCAATGAATCTAACCTGGTCCAGACACATATTGGTCCAACTAGTGCCATAGTATTAGTAGCTACATGATCCAACACTTACTAGATTTTTATCTTATGCTCAATAATGAAATTACTTGAGAAAACAGAATTGCTCTGATTTTTGGTGACTGGGGATTTTTATCATCCACATGCACATGATTGAAATGGAGCTTTAAAGAAATAGTTGGCAAGGATTCTATACTCCAAACTCTACACATGGCTTAGCCTCTTCAGATGATGACCAGGTAGACTAACCATGTCTAGAAGCGGTTCCTTTTTTCTATTTTGTATTCCAGAACGGAATTTAACTTCTGATGCAAAACTTCCTCTTGATGATGGTTCTGCGCATGGCCGCTTTCACTTCTTTATTTCTCAAGCTGTAGATGAGAGGATTCAACATGGGGATCACCGCCGTGTAGAACACCGACACCACTTTGTTGATGTCTAGAGAAAAAATGGCACCGGGCCGCACATAGATAAAGAAGAGTGTCCCGTATAAGATGGACACAGCAGTGAGATGGGAGGAGCAGGTGGAAAAGGCTTTGCGCCTCCCATCAGCACAGCGGATCCTCAGGATGGCAGTAAGGATGTAAAAATAGGAGATTATAATGGTCAGGCTGCTGACAACCAGGACGGCTCCAGCCACAGTGAAAACCAACAATTTATTGATCCGGGTGTCAGCACATACCAGAGAAAGAAGGGGAGACATGTCACAGAAGAAATGATTGATAATGTTGGAGCGACAAAAGGGAAGCCGGAAAGCAGCTGTTGTATGAGTCATGGTGCTCAGGAAGCCAACAGTATAGGGTCCAACCACCAGCTGTATGCAAAGTCTCTGCGACATGGTAACGGAATACAATAATGGGTTACAGATGGCCACATAGCGGTCATAGGCCATGGACGCCAGCAGAAGGCATTCAATGGCCACAAAGAACCCGAAGAACCATTGTTGCAAAGCACAGCCCAGGAAGGAGATGGCCTTCCTTTCAGCAAAGAAGTCAGTGAGCATCTTGGGACCCACGACTGATGAAAAGCAGATGTCCACAAAGGACAGGTGACTGAGAAAAAAGTACATGGGTGTGTGAAGGTGGGAATCCATCTGAATGAGAATAATCATACCCACGTTTCCTGTCATGGTAACGAGGTAAAAAAGTAGGAAGAGCAAGAAAAGGAAGACTTGCATCTGAGGATGGTACTTTAAGCCTATGAAAATAAACTCTGTGATTCTTGTATAGTTTCCATCAGCCATTGGTTGTGTTGGTCTTCTAAAATGAGAAAAGCAGAAAATAGATAATGCATACAACTTTAAGTAATTTTAAAACATAACATAATACACAAGAAAAGAAACTACAGGTCCAATTTGGGAACATCAATATAAAAAGGGACTAAATTAAATGCTAGCAAATCAAATATAGTAAAGTTCTTAAGAGCAATATGGCTTAAATGTTTTAAAGAGAAAATTAGAACTAAGAATTGGGTCACCATTTGAAAACCTATAAAATTTCTCACCACATTTACATATTGAAAGAAAATGCATTATAGTCATTTTAATAAAATTCTTTAAAGAATTTGATTAAATGTGACTAAAAAGAAAAGAAAAGAAAAGAAAAACTTCCTGAACTGGAAACAAAAAGGAACTACTTAACTCAGTAAGAAGAATCTTCTGGAAACTCCTAGAGAATATATGTGTGCAGGGTAAGCACTGGAAACATTCACACTATAACCGCACCTATATATTCTCACAATTTTTACTATTTAACATTATACTGGAGACCACATCTGAAGTGCTAAATCATAAATTAAAAAAAGAAGGTGTAAGAATTCTAGAAAACAGAGATTAGAAAATACTGCATTATTTGCAGACAAAATTGTAAAATAGTCAACCAATAAAATAACTTTTTTAGAAAAAAATGAAACAGTTCAAACAAGAAATGAAGATCAGTGTAAAAAAAGTCAGTAATAATTACCTATGAATTATAATGGAAAAACTTGCATTCACTGACTCAGAATGATAAAATAGCTATAAATAAGCCTAACAAGGAATGTTCAAGATTCATATGAGGAAAAATATAAATTATAGAACTTTAATGTGCAAGAGAAGAAATGCCCTAAATGCCTATAAATTTATTTTTTAAAGATTTTATTTATTTATTTGACAGAGAGAGAGAGAGAGAGCACAAGTAGGCAGAGCGGCAGGCAGAGGGAGAGGGAGAGGCAGGCTCTCCGCTGAGCAGGGAGCCCCATGAGGGCTCCATCCCAGGAGCCTGGGATCATGACCTGAGCCAAAGGCAGCAGCTTTACCGACTGAGCCACCCAGGCACCCCATGCCTATGTATTTATTAAGATTCATTTCTTCCTGAGAAAACAAAACTGAGCTCTAACAAGGAGAGTGAGAATCTTCATGGTCATTCTTCAGGTTGGAATAGCACACACAGATCAACCAATTGTGAATTGAACAGGAAACAATATTTCTCTCACAGATATGCTACCGATATAAAGTGTCCTAACAACACTGGATGGGGGATGACAAATGTTTTATTACTCAATGAGAAACTTTATTTTCTAAAATTATAGGCTACTGAAAATATTTTTTAACTTTTTTATTATGTTATGTTAGTCATCATAAAATACATCATTAGTTTCTGATGCAGTGATTCAAGATTCATTGTTTATGTACAACACCCAGCGCTCCATGCAATACGTGCCCTCCTTAATGCCCACCACCAGGCGCACCCATCCCCCCTCCTCCACGCCCTCCATAACCCTCAGTTTATTTCTCAGAGTCCACAGTCTCTCATGGTTCGTCTCCCCCTCCAATTTCCCCCAATTCACTTTTCCTTTCCTTCTCCTAACAGATATCTAAAATTTTTGTTTTAAATTATATCAGGAAAATGAAACATCCCACTCTGGTCTAGAATATCTAAGTCAGTCTGAGAGAGCGAAACAGCCTCAATTCCCAGCACAGGTACAAAACTCCACATGAGGGCTGTCTGGGTACAACTCTCTACATCTATCTTACCTTCGTAGTTTTCAAGGAAACAGGACCCCGTGCTACCTGTTTTGTTTAGAGCTATTCTGATGTTATGATGTTGGCCCCTTTACACAGCCCTGCCTTGTTCTGAGCTCATCAGAATTGTTCTTGATTTAAATTTCACCTAAGGGGAGCGGCAAGANTCAACAAGACATCCGTAGTTCCTAGGTAAGGTGTATGGTCTCCCTCATTGCAATGGGTCCAAAGCTGATTGGGTCAAGCTACAAACTTGCTCCTGGCTGTTTAAGACTGATTTAAGACTAGAACACCCACCACATCATGTGGTGAATTTAATGCAATTCCAATCAATTGGAAAAATTAAATGAAAATATAATTTTTGACAAGACAATCTGATTTTTAAATCCGTGGAAGAGAAAAATGTCCAAAAGTAGCAAAAACAATTTCAAAAAAGAAAAACAAAGAAAAGGGATGTACCTTTCCAGATATCAACACATAAATAAAGCCATTGTACTTAAACCATAAGAAGTTGTTACTAGAATGGATGGGAGATGAATAGGAGACAGAAAAATTGAAAAACCATAGGCAGACCTAGGCATAAATATCAATTTAGAATGAATAAAATTTTCCTTCAATTAACAAAGTAAGGATTGATTACCCCTTAAAAAAGTGTTATAATATTTGGACGACCATTTGAAAAAATAGATAATATTAAAATTCTACCCCACACCACTAAACTAAAAAGAAAAATTCTAACTATAAGCATGGAACATGAAAACACTAAAGAATAGTATTATGATGTGTTGTAGGGTTGGTCTTCTAAAACAGATCATAAAAATCACCTGAAGAAAATGGCAAAAAATTTTACTACATCATAATCTTAAGTAGATGGACACACTCCAAGTAAAAATAAGACATACAGATGGAAAAAAATACGGAAGCATATGTCACAAAGGATTGAAATCAGATGACACCAAGAACTGCCAAATTATCTACTAAATTACTCATTATGACACGAGGCAGATGTAGATTGGCCTGACACAGGTCCCAACAAATATGAAAGGATGTTTAATATCCCAAATCATCGCAGAAACCAAATTGAAACAATTATATACTATTTCACCCATCAAATTGACGAGATATTCAGAAATGAGAAAATACAAAATACTGAGAAAGCCAGGAGACAATATGGCGGTCACAGGAAATCAGGGGCTGCAGCAAGGCCACGGCCTCTGGATGGCAGTGTTTCACTGTCTCTTGGGAAAAAAAAATGAAAGTAAGAACGTTTTCAATGTTTTCTTTAATTTTAATTATTTAAGTGTGTTTCTGTGTGTGTGTGTGTGTGAGAATAAATAAGAGTGTGGACAGATAAGTCACCAAAGGAGTACTCTGAAAACCGAGGACAGTGAACTGATATGTAGTTAGGTAATCTAAGGGGACTCTAGATTTATCCACAATTTTAAGATTTAATACAAGGAGAAAATGCACATGCATTACCTTTTTAATTAAAAATAATCTAAGGGTGCCTGGGTGGCTCAGTTGGTTAAGCTTCGGACTCTTGGTTTCAGCTCAGGTCATGCTCTCCGTATCCTTGGATCAAGCCCCACACTGGATGCCTCACTCAGTGGGGAGTCTGCTTATCCCTCTGCCCCTCCTGCTGCTTGCTCTCTTTCTCTCTCTCTCTCTCAAATAAATAAAATATTTGAAAAAAATCTAAAAACCAGAAAAGCACTCTAAAGCAATTCCTTAATTGCTTTTATTATTTATTTATTATTTAATTGTATTTATTTTTATATGAAATTTATTTCAACATTTAAAAAGAAAAAGAAGAAAAATTAGCTACAATCAAGTGGGGAAAGAACAACAGCCAAGAAAGAAATGTACAAAGCCTCAGAGGTAGAAAGTGAGAAACAATTGCAAGCTATGTGTTTGGAGCTCAAGATTTCTAAAATTCTAAGAAGCAGAGAGAACTCTAGCCCCAAACTCACCCTTTATAAATAAGAAAACTGAGTCTCCAAGATGTCTGACCCAGGACCGCAGAGCTGGTGGCAAATACACAATCATTTTCCACCTGCAGTTCGAAGCAATGATTGGCTGCATGATCCAATATCTTTACAGTTACAATGAATATGGAGGAGCAATCAAGACTTGGGCTGTGCCCCAGCTGCTTTGCAAACGTCAGCCCATTTGATTTCCACCCAAACCTAGGTAAGAAACATGTTGCTACCCCATTTTACGGAACAGGCCATGAAGGCTATGAAGTGTGGAAGATGGTGCCTGAAGTGCCAGAGTTAGTATCTCATGGGAGATTAAGCCACGGCACCATCTGGACACAGAGTCTTCATCCTTTTAAAGATGCCCCTCTCCTAAGAGGGAACCTTAGGTGTCTCAGAGTCTCAACCCAGTTCTGCATGCTGTTTGAGGGACAGAGAATCAAACGATACATGCATGCGAATTTATCAGTGAAGGGGCTGTTGATGACAAAGAGAGCAATGGGGCTCCATGGAGTCATGGAGCAATGGGGCAGAGTCCAAGTTTGCTCAAGCATAAGGGCTCTCAAACATCTCCAGCTGTGCTCTCAATTAGAGTTCCCTCCTTTGTACCCCATGCTTTGAGTGTGAGGCTCACAATACAGGGCAACATATCACGCAGATGACTCCCCACCTGGAGAGGATGGCCCCACCTCTCTCCTGCTCCGGGCAGTCACTGAACTTGAAGAGGGATTTCGCTTGACTATCTGCTTTGTGCCTCTTACAGAATTTCACATCACTTCATATTAGATTTGCTGTATTGGTTACATTCTAACCAGTTATCGTCTAACAGTGGTTATTTCTCGATGTACCATAACAATAAAACACACATTTTAAATGTCAGTCATTTTCATTTTCCCATAAGCCCATTTATACTAAAATTCTTGAAGAGTAAACGCAAGGACCAAAGTGGATTTTTAAAAAATGCTTTAAACTTACATCCCAATGAGTTCCTTTCCTCTTCCAAGAATTAAAATTAAAATGGAGTATAAATTGTACTCTTTTCAGCATGCACTCCTTCTGCCCACCGTCATCCGTGCCTCCGCACAGAGAAGAGGTCAGACTTTCTTAGAATCACTGGTTTTATTCTTAGTGTTTTTCCCAAAGAACTGGTAAGCTCCCACTCCAAAACACATTGTCTCTTCACTTGGATCAAAGTTTCCAGAAGTAGTTACATCATTTCTTTGTTCTGGAGAACTTAGGTCCCAAAGCATGCCATACCTTGGGAATTTGGTAAGAGGGAATTAAATTAAAATATTATTACTATCTTTAAACTTTAAAAAAAATCCACTGGGATCATCTTACTTGTTTTCTGTGCTTGACTGAGTAAACTCTTTATTTCTTACCTTCTTTTTTTTTTAAGATTTTATTCATTTATTTGACAGAGAGGGAGAGAGATCACAAGTAGGCAGAAAGGCAGGCAAAGAGAGAGGAGGAAGCGGGCTCCCGGCTAAGCAAAAAGCCCGATGCAGGCCTCGATCCCGGGACCCTGAGATCATGACCTGAGCCTAAAGCAGAGGCTTTAACCCACTGAGCCACCCAGGCGCCCCTCTTACCTCCTTCTAGAGAGTATTTCCATAAGAAAGTATTTCAAGAGTAAACTTTACTGCCATGTTGTAATAAGTGCTGAGTTTTCCCCATGAGAAGCACCACAAAATTTCTGCAACTGTTCATCTAGAAATCATTACAGCATAGGATTGGCTACCAGGGTAGCTTAATTAGCATTGTGACCATTCATCTTCCATGTCTAATACTCACAGAAAAATCACTGAGAATCAGAATGTGTGAAGAATCCCTATCATAGTCACACAGGGTTTTTTTATGAGACATCGAGAGAGGCTTCACTGGCAAATTCAAGCCTGATATGAATTTTTTTCAGCTTTTATTGATGAATAACACGCAGAAAAGTGCAAAAATCTTACATGTACCCCCTGAGTTATTGCACCGCGAGCACACGCACGTGCACCACCGCCCAAGTCAGGAGCTAGAACATCTCTGCCATCTTTATCCTTTTTTGAAATCCATCTTTTGTTGAACAAATCTCTAGTTCATGTGTTTTACTGATGCTAGCACTCTATTATATTAATCATCCACAAATGATTTATCAATTACTTTGTTGTTGGACATTTGCCAGGTTTTAACTTTTGTGATTTTTTTCTCTACTGAGCATCCAGTGAAAACACCTTGTGTTGTGGTGTTCATGAGCATGCATTTCTCTTGAGACTATACCTGGAAGTAAAATTTCTTTGTTATGGGGTACAGCTATGTTCATATTGACTAAAAATTTAGGAAGTCATCCCAAACCCATTGCTCACACTTCTGTAAGTACTGTATGAGAATTAGTGTTTGTCATTTCAGCCACTTTGGTGAGTGTCTAGTAGTATTTCATGGTGCCTTTAGATGCCATTTTTAGAGAAAATGAGATATTTTGCAGTATTTATAGGTCATTTCCATAATCACTTTCATGGATGGGCT
>LNAC01001541.1:92971-143292 GCA_002007465.1 Ailurus styani
AAAATGAAAATACACTACAATGAAAAGAAAGTTTTCATCAGAATCAATGAAAATACTGTATTTTCCAAAGTGCACTCCATGATCAAAAAGAAGCGATTACCGTTGGGAGCTTTACATAAAATTCTTTTTAGTTACATCATTTTACAAAACTTACCAGAATTGCCATCTTAAATGATTACTCTCTACATCAAATTGTCCTCATTTTTGCCTGGAATAAGCAAATGTCAACCCAGAGAAATACTGGTGGAAAAAGAGAATAAGTTCTGTCCCAGTAATGCCCTTACCCTGGCTGCATGAAAAGACTGGAGCTTGAAGGGGTCAAGAGGCATTTCCTTCATTTAAAGGATGCCTGATCATGGGCACCTGGGTGGCTCAGTGGGTTAAAGCCTCTGCCTTCAACTTAGGTCATGATCTCGGGGTCCTGGGTTTAAGTCCTTCATCGGGCTCTCTGCTCAGCAAGGAGCCTGCTTCCTCCTCTCTCTCTGCCTGCCTCTCTGCCTACTTATGATCTCTCTCTCTCTGTGTCAAATAAATAAATAAAAATAAATAAAAAATAAAAATAAATAAAAGATGCCTGATGTGATGCATGTGGCTCAGGCTCTCTGAAGTCTTAGATATTCCAGCTATAAATGGGATCAAATAACTCATATCACCAATGGGAATTATAATATTCAATAAGATGTTTGCAAAATACTTAGTACAGTGTCTATGATACAGCAGATCCTTGCCAAATGTACAAAATAGCATTATTATTAAAAAATAAAAATTCTACACTAATAACTGCTTTAAAAATTATGTCATCATAGAAACTAACAAAAAAAAATCACAACTGCAAATCCAGTAAAGAAAATACACACACAACACAAATTAACAAGGAAAACCTCGAATGTCAATTCTTCCCCCTTCACAGACTGTTCTTTAGGATAGATGTTTATTCTGTGAGCAACAGTGTGGTTGGCAGAATTCCATAATGGTCCTGTAAAGATCCCTAATCTTTGCCCTAATCCCAGAAATCTCTGAATATGATGAAGTACCACTCCTATGATTATGTTATATTATATGGCACAGTTAGCCTTCTAAAAGACATGCCCCTGGATGAACCCGTGGATACAAAGATTTCTCCAGCTCAGAGCAGAAGAGTCAGAGAGGTTGGAAATGTATGGAGAGCTAGACAAGTCACTGCTGGTCCGAAGCTGCTGGAGGGGCCACCACAGAAGGCAAGTGAGCAACCCTGAGTTGCTGAGAGAGGCCCCAGCTGACCACCACTGGGGAACCACCACAGCCCTACAACCACAAGGAACTGAGTTTTCTCAAACACACCAGTGAGCTCGGAAATCAGTCTTCCCCAGAGCCTCTAGGAGGGAGTTGAGCCCTGGGAATGGGTTCCTATCAGTCTTGTGAGAGTCTGAGCAGAGAATCAGGCCATGAGAGACCTGGACACAAGACCCAGAGAAACTATGAGGCAGGAAATTTAGGGAGTTATAACTTTCCAGCTTTGTGGCAATTTCTTATGCAGCAGTACAAAGGGACTGTAGGAATATGTTTAAAAAATAATAAACGAAAAAAGGTAAATAGTTGATATATGGGAGAAGCAGAGAATTATTTTAGGTAAAGCGGTCCAGAGGACCTCTCAGATGGCATCACATTTGAGCAGACACTCAGACACGGTAAAGGCTGACCTGCTGCGCTGCCCTAGGATGAGGAAACAGAAAATGGAAAGGCCACTTAAAACCCCAAGAATAACTGAAGAAATGCCACAGAGGAAGTCTCTGGATGGCGCACACACCACTGAAGGGGAGTGTGGCCTGACAAGTGTGCTGCCCCATCCCCCAAAACGCATTCAGACTGCTCTGCTCAAGGCTTCTAAGACAACCAGCTCAGCACTTTGCATGGTCCTGTTTTCATGGCACATGGAGGCCTGGAGTGAGTAGGAAATAGACCAGAATTAATCCAGCATAAAGTGCCTGGAAGATCTTACAAATTGATGCAGCAAGGAGTCACCTGGTGAAAGATAACAAGTATTTTAATCTATTGTCAAGAGTGATCATTTTATCAGCGCTTACATGGCATATAATAAATCCCTTCTCCCAATAAAACATTTCACGTGTCCTCGTCCTTTCAACCTTGCCCATTCCCAAAACTTACACCATATAAAGGAAAGAATAAAAGTATTCTGAGGATTAAAATGAATTAGCTTGCGCACTCTAGCTCCCCCACCCCACCCAACCAGGTGCTAGTAGACCCAGAAGCCTCTGTTACTACATGGGGGAGGGAGCCTTTTCTCCTTTGATGACCCAAATAGTGACCTCTAGATTCCATGGAAAGCCATACTATAAAAAGAATTCTTTCAACTTTGCCAATCCCTACTTTTTTTTAAAGAAACTTTTAATTACCCTTCCTAAAATATACTACCTCTTCTTTCCTTCATTATTTTAATGTTTGTCACAGAAATCACCATATACGCATAAACATTTTTTGGTCTTCTTGTTTGTCTTCTTGTTACACTAGCCTGTAACCTCCAGGGGGACTTTTCCTCTAAATATGAATAATACCCAGTAAAGTGTCAGGCAAAGAGGCCTATGTAAGAAACAGTTAAATTAGTGATTGATTCTAGCATTCTTTGACCCCCATTTCTTCTTAATTAAATAGCATCTTGACCCATATTATTACCCAACCCAGTCACAAAAGCTGGCAGGAATCTTGGTGAAAAACAAGCAAAACAAGCAAACGTATTCCAGGGCTTTAGAGATGATTTACATCCTTTAAAGAAAGCCTTCAAGAGAAGACAGAGTGTGGATCTCATTGAGTCTTACAGTTGTATGAAAACATAGTTGACCCCTTCATTTCTTTGACTTGTTACTACATTCCAGAAAATAAAACACAAAAGTATAGTTGAAAGAATGTTGTACCTGGAGAAAATAAAGAGTGTGACCCAAGTTGTGTGGTCATGGGTAATACATGGATTCTTCATGTGAGCCAGACTGAACATCTACAAAAATAAAATCACAGTCTGCCTATGAAACAAAATTCAGTAAATCACAGTAGCAATAAACACTTTATTAAAGAACTGAAATGTATTCTGCCTTTCACATGCACGACTCAAGTAACTACGGTGGCAAAATCTCAACAGTTAATACTATGAGAGGAGTATCTGGGATGTACAAGGCCTTCATAAAATGTCTACTCCAAACACGAAGGTAGTATTGCAGAGTACTATGGTTACATGCTTCCTGTGCAATTAACATTTTTCCATTTTCTTAAAATATAATTCACATATCACATTATGTTAGTCCAAGGTATATGACATACTGCTTCAATACCTGCATATGTTAAAAATGATCACCACGGTATGTTTGGTTAACATAAATCACCTTATGTAGTTATATATTTTTTTTCTAGTGAAGAGAACTTTTAAGGTCTGTTCTCTTAGCAACTTAAAAATGTACAGGACAGAATTATTTAGTAGAGTCACCAAGTTTACTTTACACTCCCAGGACATATTTATCTTATAAGTTGAAGTTTTTAACTTCTGACCATAATACGTTTGCTAATGGTTTACATTTAAAGAATCAAGGCCAACCTTGAAGACAATGGAGGGATCTCAACACCCTGTGAGCTAAACAGAAGTACTGTCAAGTCACTGATGATGATCCTAACATTTATTCAGGATTTATTCAGGATTTATTCACACAGGATTTAACCAAGAACCTCTTATATCCTACTCAAAATCTCTGAAAATATTTTCAAAGCACTAAAGCTCAGTAATCTTCTCATCTCATCTTAATGATTTAAAACTCCTTCCTGGTCAATGACAAAGGAGAAAATTGCAACCTAAAGATGCTGTGTGACTTTTGAAAGACATAAAGTAATAAAGATTGAATCTCAACATAAAAGTAGGACTCCCAGCAACCCAAAGTTCCTATATCCTGTGTAAATATCGCCTCTTAATCTGTAGTACAAATGAAATCTAGTTTACCTACTCATAAGAAGCTGCTTCTTCTCCAACATCCTTCTGAATGAATCCTTGACCTCCCTGTTTCTCAGGCTATAGATAAGAGGGTTCAACATGGGAATCACAGCTGTGTAGAACACAGAAACCACTTTATTGATGTCCAGCGAGAAACTAGAACTAGGGCGTACATAGATGAAGAAGAGTGTCCCATACAGGATGGAGACAGCTGTCAGGTGTGAAGAGCAGGTGGAGAAGGCTTTGCGCCTCCCCTCAGCAGACTGGATCCTCAGGATAGCAGTGACGATGTAAATGTAGGAAACCAAGATGATCACACCACTGACCACTCCTACACCTCCAGCCAGGATGAAAAGAACGAACTGGTTGACCTGGGTGTCTGCACATGCCAGGGACAGAACAGGAAGAACATCACAGAAGAAGTGATTGATGATTTGGGGGCCACAATAAGGCAGGCGAAAGGCGAGTGTCGTGTGGGTCGTGGCAACCATAAGACCTATGGCATAAGGCCCTACCACCAGCTGCACACAGACATGCTGGGACATATTGAGAGTATACAGCAAGGGCTTACAGATGGCCATATACCGGTCATATGCCATGGATGCCAGGAGGAAACATTCAGTCACTACAAACTGAACAAAAAACCATAACTGGGCAGCACAACACGAGAAAAAGATTACTTTTTTCTCCACAAAAATATCAGTTAACATCTTGGGACCAATGACTGAGGAGGAGCAGATATCCACAAAGGACAAGTGACTGAGAAAAAAGTACATGGGGGTGTGGAGTCGGGGATCCATCCAAATGACGGTGATCATCCCCACGTTTCCCAGAAGAGTGACAAGATAAACCAAGAGAAATATCACAAAGAGAACAACCTGGTGCTGGAAGTGATTTGTTAGGCCCACAAAAAAAAATTCAGTCACTAAACTCTGATTTCCATAATCCATTCTCTGATTTAATCTGCAATGAAAAAGAGAAAGACTTTTCTTTGCAATCAATTTGTAATTAAATTATTTTTAAAATGAATTTAACTTCTTTTTTTTTTTTTTAAGTTAAAAAGGGTATCGTTACCCTCAGCTCTCTTGAATTCTACGTCTCTTAGTCATGGTATCTATTTGTGCAATACAGATTAAGTCACTAAACCACACAGGGACTTTTAATTTCTTTCATAGAAACAGAATTTTTTAATAGAATCATAGGTTTTTAAACTATAAGTGAACATTGGAGGTTATCTAAAGCAACTCCTCTAATTACACTAGGTTATATTTATACAAGTATTTAGCTTTGAACCAAGGATATTTTTTTAAACATTTTGATGAAAAAGGCTATAGGAATTCAGTGAATTCCACATGATACCCATTCTCACTGCCAATTAATGTTAACTAGTTTGGGCAATGTAACTTCTTCCTCAATCCCTTTAGACTATAGCAATTATAATTACTTGAGTGGTATTAAGTATATGTTTTAATGTCCAAGGAGGAGGGCAAGCTGAGAAAAAGAAAAGTTAGCTTTACAACATGATCACGTCCTCAACACTATCCTCATTACGACTCTTTTTCCAAAACACTTTTGATCTACCATATGGATGCTGTATACTCTTATTAATTGAGTGACTCCATTGAATTTTGAGGCCATCAAAGAAAAGACCACTTTTTAAATATTGAGTAGCTGTTGTGACCCAGCTAGTGTTATTAAGTGTTTGAGAGAGAAATATAAATATTTTAAGCATTATAGGGGTATCCCTGGCCAATTACCCCCCCAAAATGTGTACAATTTTATTCATAGAAGTTTGATTTAGAATGTCAAACATGTGAACTAACCAAAATGTCCTATAATACATTAGTGGTTAAACTCATTGTGATACATGCATACCATGGAAAACTATTTATAGTAGGAAAGAGATCAAAATATGATACATGCAACACCTTGGATACACCCAGGAGAATTAGACTGAGTTGAAGAAGGTCAAACTCAAAGGTCAAAATTTATAGGATTCCATTTATATTATATTCTCCAAATGATAAAATTATACAGATGGAGAAGAGTCGAGTGCTTGCCTGGGACTCAGAACGCTGAGAAGGAGGATGGGGGTGTGGCTATAAAAGGGTAGCACAGGGAGATCCTTGTAGAAGTGGAAGACTTCTGAACCCTGGTTCTCACATGGGTTACACATATCTACAGGCAAGGTAAAATGGTATAGAACAGTACACACACATCACACCAATGTCATTTTCCTGGATTTGATGCTGTGGTGTAGTTGGTAAGATGTACCATTGGAGGATCCTGGGTGAAGGGTATGTGACATTCAAGGGGTATATGTTTTCGACCTTGAAATAATCACAATGATTCTGATAGCACAATCATACAAAAATATCAATGGGCCGTGTAGCAGGAGAAGTATCACAGAAATCTAAGAACACTTTCCCCTGGTAAGAAAGTTTCTAAAGAGTTTGAACGTAATAAAATGAAAAGCCACTGAGGTCCTGTGGTCTCAGAGGAAATGGCACTATGGTGTAAAGACCATAGCTCCTGAATAAAGAAATGCCTATCACATTATTTTGCCCTGGCCATACTCAGTGCAAAGATTCTAAAACAGGAGCCATAATATAATCTTCACATGTGACTTTTGGCATGAGAAGCATGGAATTCAACTCAGCAGATTCAGAGGTTTGTTTTCTACTTGTAATATCCAGTAGAGGGAAAGGGAAGAAATAAAGAGCCAGAGAAGCCAAGGGCTCTTCAGTTTAACATCCTATGAGCCATCAAACCTGCAGCACGTTTCACTATCTCTATGCCAAGCACAAAATTCAACCAACATGTACATTCAAGTTGGGTCCTTCAGCCAAAAGACACAGATTAAACATTTGACTTGTACCACACTATACTTCACTGTAAGCTTGGAGATGATACTTTTTCAGGTGTCTAAACCCATTTTTTTAATATATAGATGTCTAAAGGCAATTTAGGAAATCACTTAAAACACCTATCTAAAGAAATATGCCCTAGACCTATTGCCTGCCTATGTCATAGTGAATTATGAAAGTTGCATTCCCTGATACAAAAATGAAATACCCTACCAATGGAGACCGTTCATTCTTCTCAGCTTCTGCATTTGTCTAGGAAGATACATAATACAGTGATGCCATCTTGAAATCTGGGCATTCCAATGACACTTTTAAAAAGACTTAACTCAATCTGCACAACACACAGCAGAGGTTTTTCTAAAGGGTTGTTGTTTACATTGAAGCCAACTCCCTCAAGGAACAAAGCTCAGGAGATCAGACCTAGAGAGAAGATAATATCTTTTGAGAAAATAATTTTGGGACTTTGAGTCAAGGGTAATTACACAAAATAAAACTCTCTCTCCCTTTGGTACTGCCCCCTCCCTTTGAAATTCCTAGAAGAAAACATAGGAAAGAAGCATCCTGCCATGAAAAAAAGAAGGCAATTCAGCCATTGGCAACGACATGGATGAAAAGGGAAGGCATAACACTTAATGAAATAAGCCAGCCAGAGAAAGACAAATATTGTATGATGTCACTTAGATGTGGAGTCTAAAAAAGCAGAACTGACAGCAGTGATTAAGACAGTGGTTGACAGGGATCAGGGTTGGTGAAATGGGGAGATGTTGGTCAAAGGGTACAAGATCAATAAGTCCTGGAAATCTAATGTACAGCATGGTGACTATAATTAATAACTAGTATTGCATACCTGAAATTTACTAAGATATTAGATCTTAAGTATTCTCAACATAGAATGAAACAAAAAGCAAAAAAGTAACTATGTGAGGTGATATGTTCATCACCTTGTGGTAAATATTTCACAGTGTATACATTTATTAACTCACCACATCGTATATCTTAAATATATACAATTAATATTTGTCAATTATACCTGAATAAAACTGGAAGTAATAATAACATAAAAGAAAATAAAGCATTTTCACCATCCACATTTTGTTTGTGAAATTCATCTTTTGCTGAAAAATATACTCTTATTGCTGCTAGCATTTCATGATATGGAGACTCCATGGACGATTTATCCATTCTTTTGTTGTGAGAATTTGTGTTCTTTCCAGTTTTTAACCTTTATACATTTTTCTCCAATGGACATCTTTGTGCATGTCATTTAGTATTCTTGAGCATGCATTTCTCTTAGGAATATATCAGGGAGTGAAACTCCTGTCAAAGAAAAATTATGTCAGGTGTAGTTAAGACAGTTGAGGAGGACATTGTTCATTGCTAGTGCAATAGAAGAGAAGCTGAACTCACCTGGCCACAAAAAAGAAAAAAAAAACACGAAAACAAACAAACAAACAAAAAAAACTGTAAGACTGTTTTAAGTGTTGAGATGAGGTAGAGAAGTGTTGGAGGACTATAAGTGATAGGTAGGTCAATGAGACTGGGCCATCTATATTTGCTACTTGCATTTTTCAGTGTTTGTCTCCCACCTTCCCACAGAGGTAGAGATAAACAGATGTCTCCCTGGTCCTTAAGAAGGATCTGTCTGGGTTGTAAAAGTCTAAGAGACTGGAAGAAGATTCACACCTCAAAGAGACAAAGAAAAGCTCTACGGTTGCAAGTTTTCTGAACTACATGCATTAAAATACAAAGAGATCATGGGCCTACTGTCAGGAAGAAACCTGTCTCAAGGTTAGCCAAGCTCACCGAGGAGCATTGAGGCAGTGTCGGTCAACAGGTAGATGGTTGTTCAACTTGAGCAATAATGCGAGTTTTCCAAAGTGGTACATCACATTCTCATATGATGTATGGGAGCCAATTTTGTAATTTAGCCATTTTGTTGAATGCATAGTGGTATCTCATTGCACATCTAATTGTCACTTTCCTGACTTCTAGTGAGGTTCAAACATGGTGGTACCCAAGTGTATTGGCCTTTTTCAATCACTGTGTTGTCTCTTTCTTTATTATTCATAATAGGTATTCATATACTTCAGAGATAAGTCAGCTTTGTACATTTCACATCCAATGGCTTGTATACTTATGGTCTTAATAGTGCCTTTTGATGGACCTAGGTTCCTGGTTTTCAATGGTGTCAGGACAGCATTATTCTCCTTCATGGTTAAGGTTTGCTTTTTGTTTCTTGTCTTTAAGAGAGAAAGCAGGTGAGTTCGGGAAGCAGCAGGGTGAGAGGGAGAGAGATGATCCTACATAAGCTCCAAGCGCAGGGGCGAGCCCATCACTGGGCTTGATCTCACAACCCTGAGTTCATGACCTGAACCAAAATCAAGCGTCAGATGCTTAACTGACTGAGTCACCCAGGTATTCCATGCTTATGGTTTTCTGCAGTTAGTTGAAAAAAAAATCTCCTTGGCACAGTGTCCTATCACAAGCTCATAAAGATACTCTCTGTAATTGTCTTTTGTTTTATTTCTTGGCCTTTCACATCCTGATCTCCCATCCAGCAGGAGTTCATCTTACTGCGTGTTGTGCAATGCAATAATATTCCACTTATTTTCCACATAGTACTTAGAAATGCCACCATATCACATCATTCCTTGTTTTTCCTTTCTTTCCTTTGTTTACAACACTCTGCTAGGGCAACTATCATATTTTAAGATACAACAGGCATTATCAAAGTCCCTAAAGGTGTACACCTCTATGTTTGGAGTCATCACATACATGGCATGGTACTCACACAGGAAGAAACCAGTTGTCAACCAAGCCACTCACAGTGTATCTGTATTTCCAAAAAAAAAAAATGCTAAAATTTTCTGAAAGTGTTTATCAGAACCAATTTGCAAAAGCTGTCATTACAAGTGCACTGCATGAATCCACAGAAGTGATTATCTTTGATAACTTTAAACAGCACCTTTTTTGACTATATAGTTTTACAAAATCTTATCAGAATAATATAACTTTTTGAATTCCTTTGTCTTCATCTTTGTCTGGAAGAATAAACAGTTATAAAAAATTCCAAAGGAGAAAACCACAATAAATCCCATCCTAGGGAATGATCTTACCATGGCTATATGAAAGACACAGGCTTTGGAGGACTCACAGTGGGATCAAACATTTCTTCTGTTCATAAGATTCCTTACCTAAGTCATGTGGCTCAAGCTCTCAAGCTTTGCTTCTCTAGCTCTAATATAGACCTAAGAAAGCAACCATGAATGGAATTAAAATATTCAATGAGATGTTTATTGAACACTTAGCACAGTGTCTATGTTATAGCAGATCCTCAGCAAATGTATGAAGCAACATTATTGTTAATGGATAAATATTCTGGGACACCTGGGTGGCTCATTCAGTTAAGCATCTGCCTTCAGCTCAGGTCATGATTCCAGGATCCCGAGATCAAGCCCCGGGACTGGACCCCTGGTCAGCGGGAAGCCTGCTTCTCATTCTCCCTCTGTTGTTTCCACTGCTTGTACTCTCTCCCTTTCTATGTGTGTGTCTCTCTCTCTCAAATAAATAAATGAAATCTTTTTTTAAAAAAAAGGATAAATATTCTGTACAAATGAGTACTTTAAAAAATTGCTTTAACCTGAAACAAACAGAAAAAATAACAAAACTACAGGCCCAGGAAAGAAAACACACACACACACACACACACACACACACACACACACACACACACACACCACAAAGTAGGAAGGACAACCTCAAATGNCGAGTACTTTAAAAAATTGCTTTAACCTGAAACAAACAGAAAAAATAACAAAACTAAAGGCCCAGGAAAGAAAACACACACACACACACACACACACACACACACACCACAAAGTAGGAAGGACAACCTCAAATGTAAATTCTTCCCCTTCACAGACTACTATTCTTGAGGATAGACGTTTGTTCTGTGAGCATCAGTGTGGGTGACAGAACTCCTATAATGTCCTGTAAAGATCCCTAATCTTTGCCCTAATCTCAGGAGTCTCTGAATATGATGAAGTACCACTCCTATGATTATGTTATAATATATGACACAGTTGAACTTCAAAGAGACATGATCCTGAATGAACAGCTGGGTCCCAAGATTTCTCCAGCTCAGAGCAGAAGAGTCAGAGAGGTTGGAAATGTATGGAGAGCTAGACAAGTCACTGCTGGTCCGAAGCTGGAGGGGCCACCACAGAAGGCAAGTGAGCAACCCTGAGTTGCTGAGAGAGGCCCCAGCTGACCACCACTGGGGAACAGGCACCACAGCCCTACAACCACAAGGAACTGAGTTTTATCAAACACACCAGTGAGCTCGGAAATCAGTCTTCCCCAGAGCCTCTAGGAGAGAAGTGAGCCCTGGCAACAAGTTCTTATCAGCCTTGTGAGAGCCTGAGCAGAGAATCAGGCCATGATTGACTCAAGACCCAGGGAAACTGTGAGGCAATAAATTTAGAGGGTTATAGCTTTCCAGCTTTGTGGCAATTTCTTATGAAACAGTGGAAAGTGACTGTATGAGTCTGTTCATCCTTAAGATGGAAATAGCAGTGATTTTACTTGTGTGTGTACCTATGATAATAAAAAGATCAGAGATGACAATTCTGGAAAGCACATGGCAAGTTTCCTCAGACACTGTGGAAGCTCAATCATTGATAATTATTAACAGGATTATTCCACCAGTGGAATTGTGCTGATTAACAAAACAGGATCTTTTAATTATGACTGAGATCCTCAACTCATGTTCAAATAGAAATAACAATCCCAATTTAATCTATTCCTCTCTCCTGATACCTCCTCATTAATAATGCTAAGCTTAGATTTGATTGAAGGGGTTCTTACAGAAGAAAACAATAAATATTGAATACTTTGTATGCAAAGAAAATTTAAATTATTTATGAGAGTCCTCAGTTGCAAGCAACAGACACAGGAAATTCACCAGAAGTACATTAGGTAGTTCAGGAGATCAACTGGACAAGAACCAGGACAGCTCTGGGAACCCTCGTGGCAGAGACTATGTCCACTTGGGGGACCCTGACTGGAACAAATGAGCTCCAATCATTGTGTCATCCTTACAACTCAAACTCCAGGGAAAATAGTTCAAGTTTAGGTCATAAGCCTATAACTTGCTGTGGGAAGGTGGGGGCTCTATCACAATCCTATCAAGACTGTTATCCACAGGTAAGAGAAAAATATCCATAAGGAAAAAGGTACTTACTATTGTAGACATAAGTGAAGTGCATGGATGTCTGTGAGAAACAACTGTGTATGATAGGAAAATCTTGCAAAATATAATGCTTCACCAACATATCACATTGAAACCATATCACTTCAATAGCCATACAGGGAAAAATGGAATAAAATCATAATTTTTAAAAATATGCTCTAAAAAGTTAACATTCGCATTATGACTGCATGCCAAATTCCACGTTAAGTCACACATTGTATACGTATGCATATTTCCAATTATGAAACACTTTTCATCTTGCAGACAAGCCCTTCTTCCAAGAAAACACAGCCAGAGCAGACACTTGAATATATGTCTGTTGATCTATAACATCATGAAAAAAAGAATATCATTTTAACCATAAATGTATTGTTCAATCCATAAATATACATTGAGCACCTACCATGTGCCAGGCTTTGGAGTCATTGGACAAAGCAGTAAACATAAGCATCTTTCTAACACAGATCCCCCTTCTACAGGGAAAGACACAAAATAATGAAAACTATAAATAGATCATATTTGAGTATTTATAAGTACTTCAAAAAATAATTTTTTAAAAAAGGGAAATTGTTGGAATATAATAGGAGCAGAGAATTATTTTAGGTAAAGCGGTCCAGAGGTCCTCTCAGATGGCATCACATTTGAGCAGAGACTCAGATGCGGTAAAGGCTGACCTGCAACACTGCCCCAAGATGAGGAAACAGAAAATGGAAAGGCCACTTAAAACCCAAGAATAACTGAAGAAATGCCACAGAGGAAGCCTCTGGATGGCACACACACCAATGAAGGGGAGTGTGACCTGAGAAGTGTGCTGCCCCATCCCCCAAAACACATTCAAACTCCACTGCTCAAGGCTTCTGTGATAATCAGCTCAGCTCTTTGCATGGTCCTGTTTTCATGGCACATGGAGGCCTGGAGTGAGTAGGAAATAGACCAGAATTAATCCAGCATAAAGCACCTGGAAGAACTTACAGATTTATGCAGCAAGGAGTCACCTGGTGAAAAATAACAAGTATTTTAATCTATTCTCCAAAGTTATCACTTTTGTCAGCACTCCTGTGGTTCATAATAAATCCCTTCTCCCAATTAAACATTAGGTAATGTCCTCCTTCTTTCAACCTTGCCCCTTCCCAAAACCTGCATAACATACTGGAATGAAGAAAAATATCTTGAGAATAAGAACAAATTAGCTTTCAATCTTTGCCCTCTACTTTGGACAGAGCTCTTTTCCTTTAATGAGCCAAATCATAGCATCTATACTCTATGGAAAACATAATCTAAAACAGAATGTATTCCTCTTTCCCAGGTCCTACTCTTCACAGAGGGTTTTCTCTACCACCTTTTCCAAAGATACCTTAATAGTCTATCTTGGCTCCTGGATTGGTTTTATCATAGAAATCACCATGTTTATGTACTTGATTTTTAGTCTTTACTTATTCACTAGCCTATAACTTCCATGAGGACTTCTTTGCTTATGAACAGCACCCAATAAAATGGCAGGCACAAAAGAGGCATATGTAACAATTTGTTAAGTTAATTAACTGTTGCACCATTCATTGACTCCCATTCACTCTTAATTAAAGAGCATCTTACTGGATTTTGTCCTGAGTCAATAGTGAACACAGACACCATCACTAGCAGAAAGCATGAGGAATAAACATGGGGAAAAAATTCTTGGTATTAGAAACTATTTACATTCTTATATGTAAGTGAATTAAAATTAAATGCCTTTTAAAGAAGACCTTCAAGAGAAGGCAGAGAAATTCTGTGTGAATCTTCAATTTGTACAAGGCAAATGTTCCATCCCCTCATTCTTGCACTTGTTTGCTGTGCTTAAAGAAAGGGATAATTGAGACAATATTGCATCTGGAGAGAAAAAATGCAAGAACAAATTATGAGGTCATGAGCAATTCATTGAGTATTCCCAACTATCAGGCTTGTCATCTATAAAATGGAAATTAATTCCCTGCTGATGACATAAAAATCAATAATTATCAATAGTAATAACTACCACTTTATTTTTAAAATACATTTATAAATATATAAAAACACATTTTAAGCATGTAAATAATAATATACTAAAGTAATAAAAGTTATATGAATGTGGGAAATAAAAAGAATTGCAATGCATTCTACATTTTATATGCATGAACCACATGATTATAGTGGCAAATCTCAACAAGTAGTTACTATCAGCAGAAAGCAGAGCAGACATACAAGGACTTTGTCAAATGTCTACTCCACACACACAGGTGTTATTAGAGAGTGCAATTGTTATATACTACCGGAAAAACATTCTTTATAATATTTTTATTAAAAAGAATAAAAGGCAAACTTACAAGGACTTGAGAGATCTCAACATCTTGCAAAGCAAAACAGAGGTACCATTCAGCTCTGTGGTTGAGATTTTTTCCACTTCATACATAACAAAGCACCCTTCATTTCCCATTATAAAATCTTAAGACTATTTTTTAAATCTTTGGGGTTCTCTTAGCCACTCACTACATTTTAAAGCTCTAAATTTCATTCCTGTTAATTAAGAAATGAGAAAATCCAATGAGAAAATTGTAACCTAAAGATGTTGTATGACTCAATGACACACAGTAATAAAGAGTGAATCTCAACATAAAATTCACACTCCCATTTTTCAGCCCATGTTCTTGCATCTTGTGTAAATATCACCTCTCAATCTCTAGTACGAATGGAATCTAGTTTACCTACTCATAAGAAGCTGCTTCTTCTCCAACATCCTTCTGAATGAATCCTTGACCTCCCTGTTTCTCAGGCTATAGATAAGAGGGTTCGACATGGGAATCACAGCTGTGTAGAACACAGAAACCACTTTATTGATGTCCAGCGAGAAACTAGAACTAGGGCGTACATAGATGAAGAAGAGTGTCCCATACAGGATGAAGACAGCTGTCAGGTGTGAAGAGCAGGTGGAGAAGGCTTTGCGCCTCCCCTCAGCAGAGTGGATCCTCAGGATAGCAGTGACGATGTAAATGTAGGAAACCAGGATGATCACACCACTCAGCACTCCTAGAGCTCCAGCCAGGATGAAAAGAACGAACTGATTGACCTGGGTGTCTGCACATGCCAGGGACAGAACAGGAAGAAGGTCACAGAAGAAATGATTGATGGTATTCGGACCACAGTAAGGGAGGCGAAAGGTGAAAGTTGTGTGGGTCATAGTGCTCATAACACCCATAGCATAAGGCCCTACCACCAGCTGCACACAGACACGCTGGGACATAATGAGAGTATACAGCAAGGGCTTACAGATGGCCATATACCGGTCATATGCCATGGATGCCAGGAGGAAACATTCAGTCACTACAAACTGACCAAAAAACCAGATCTGAGCAGCACACCCTGAGAACGAGATTACTTTTTTCTCCACAAAGATATCAGTTAACATCTTAGGACCAATGACTGAAGAGGAGCAGATATCCACAAAGGACAAGTGACTGAGAAAAAAGTACATGGGGGTGTGGAGTCGGGGATCCATCCAAATGACGGTGATCATCCCCACGTTTCCCAGAAGAGTGACAAGATAAACCAAGAGAAATATCACAAAGAGAACAACCTGATGCTGGAAACGATTTGTTAAGCCCATGAAAAAAAATTCATTTACCAAAGTCTGATTTCCATAATCCATTTTCTGATTTAATCTGCAATGAAAAAGAGAAAGACTTTTCTTTGCAATCAATTTGTGATTAAATTTAATGAATTTAACTTTTTTTTTCAGTTAAAAAGGATACCTGACACCCAACTGTCTTGAATTCTACATCTGATGGTCATGCAATCTATTTGCAAACTATTTGTGCAATACAGAGTAAGTCATCAAACCTCACAGCGCTCTTTAATTTCTTTCACAGAAACAGATTTTTTAATGGAATTGTAGAATGTTAACCTAGAAGATTGGGGATTATCTGAGACAAGTCCTCTAACTGTGCAAGATTACATTTCTAAAAATCCCTACATTGTACAAAGTATACTTTAAGAAACATTTTTTTTAAAGATTTTATTTATTTATTTCACAGACAGAGAGAGAGATCACAAGTAGGTAGAGAGGCAGGCAGAGAGAGAGGAGAGGAGGAAGCAGACTCCCTGCTGAGCAGAGAGCCCAATGCAGGCCTCGATCCCAGGACCCTGAGATCATGACCTGAGCCGAAGGCAGAGGCTTTAACCCACTGAGCCACCCAGGCGCCCAAGAAACATTTTATAGAAAAAAAGTACTGTGTGAATTTGATGAATTCAGGCAAATACCTTCCCACATTCTAGGTGAAAGGTGTTTGCAATGTAACTTCTCCACCAATTCCTTTAGATTTGAGATAAATATTCAGTCATGTTGCCAAAAGATAGACCTGTGATGTCTAAGAAGAAGAGGAAGCTCAAACAAGGGAAGATGGCTTTGACTAGGGTTCAAAATCTTCCACCAAATGTTCTTGGTGACACCTTACCCCAAACACCTATGATCCTCCTGTCATTGGTTTATATATCCACTAACCTGATCAAACTCCATCAAATTTTTTAATCTACCAAAGAAAAAACTAGTTCTTAAATATGAGTAAGTGTTGTTTGATGTTGTGCTGTATTTGGTAAGATGTATCACTGGAGAACCCTGATGGCAGGGCTATGGGGTCCTCTGTGTATCTTTGCAACTTACTGTGAATCTGTATTTCAGAATAAAACTCTTCAACAAAGAAGAAGAGGCAGAGGAGGAGAAGGAGGAGGAAGAGGAGGAGGAGGAGGAAGAGGAGGAGGAGGAGGAAGAAGAAGAAGAAGAATAAGAAGGAGGAGGAGGAGGAGGAGGAGGAGGAGGAGGAGGAGGAGGAGGAAGAGAAGAGGGAGAAGAGGAGGAGGAAGATATAAATGAATGAATGAACAAACGAACGAATGAATGAGAAGTGAGAGGAAGGACAAATGAGGTTAGGAGTCCAAAATGGGAAATTGAGGAAGGGAGGTACATGTTTTGGACTTTGAAATAATCATAATGACTCCAACAGCACAATCACAAAAAAATATCACTGGGCTGTGCAACAGGAGAATTATGACAGAAATCCAAAAACACTTGCCCCTGGTAAGAAAGCTTGAAAAGGGTTTTGCTTAACAAGAAAATCATGAAATTAAAATCCACTGACATCCTATGGTCTCCTATGCAAAGGAACTTGGAAGGAAAAGGCCTGGAGGGGTGGAATCCAAGATTAGTCAAAAACAAAAAAAAAACCAAACCAAAACAAAACAAAAAAACAACTATACCTTAGTTGTAAGATAATCAAGAATTTAATATTTTCTAAGCATATAAATTCATCACAGCTCACTGATATTTGTATTTGCTTTTTACTCAAGAAGATGTGTATGAAAACAATTGTTCATGACTGTCAAAATGCATATTACTTTATTTTTCCCAATCCAAAAATTTACCCAATCCAAAAATTCTAACATAGAAAAGTCATGATCCTAGGTATGCATGTGACTTTTGGCATGAGAAGCATGGAATTCAGGTCAGTGGATTCAGAGGTTTGCTTTCTCCTTATAAAACCCAAGGTAGAGGGTGCCTGGGTGGCTCAGTGGGTTAAAGCCGCTGCCTTCGGTTCAGGTCATGGTCCCAGGGTCCTGGGATCGAGGCCCACATCGGGCTCTCTGCTCAGCAGGGAGCCTGCTTCCTCCTCTCTCCTCTCTCTCTGCCTGCCTCTCTGCCTACTTGTAATCTCTCTCTCTGTGTCAAATGAATAAATAAAATCTTTAAAAAAAAAAAACCCAATGTAGGGAAAAGGAAGAAGTTAAGAACCAGAGAAGCCAATCCTTCTTAATACTAACATCCTACGAGCCATAAATCCTTCAGGACATTTCATGATCTCTATGCCAAACACAAAAATTCAATAAACATGTACATTCAAGTTAGGTCAGTTAAACCAAGAGACACAGACTCAACATTTGACTCATACCAAATTATTCTTCATGGTAATCTTAGAGATGATGCTTTCCAGGCATCTGAACTCATTATTTGTTATCTAAATTCCTAAAGGCAATTTAGGAAATAATTTAATGCACCTATCTGAAGAAACCTGTCCTAGACCCATTGCCTGTCTATGTCATAGTGAATTATGAAAGTAGCATTTTCTGTTCTAAAAACCAATTACCCTACAAAAATAGACTGGTCATTCTTCTCAGCTTCTCCAGGTGTCTAGGAAGATACACAGTACAGTGATACCATCTTGAAACCTGGGCAATCCAAAAAGGCATTAATTGACTCAATCTGCCCAACACACAGCAGAGGTTTTTCTAGGATTGTTGTGTATATTGGAGCCAATTCCCTCAAGTAACAAAAAGCTCAGGAGATCAGGCCTACAGAGAAAATATTAGTTATTCCAAGAGAAAAATACTGCGACTTGAATCCATTGTAATTACACAAAAGAAACCCATCTCTCCCTTTGGGACCACCCACACACCCACTTCAAAATCCAGGTATATTTGGGGGGTTTATTTTGTCATTGTTTTTAAGTTATTATTTATTTATTTGTTTGTTTGTTTATTTATTTATTTATTTATTTATTTATTTATTTATTTATTTTAGAGAAAGAGTGTGAGTGGGGACAGGGGCAGAGGAAGAGGGAGAGAGAATCCTAAGCAGACTCTATGCCGAATGTGGAGCCTAACACTGGGACTCCATCTCAAACCCTGAGATGATGACCTGAACTAAAATCAAGAGTCAGATGCTCAATCAACTGAGCCACCCAGGCACCCCTGAAATCCAGTTTGGGACCATTTTGAGTCTTCAACTGCTGCATGACGTCACCAGCCTTTGACACTGTGCAGGTTTGAAGAATCTAAAATAGAGTCTTGCTTCAGAGATATTATAATCAGAAGGTGAGTCTGGGTACACAGCAGCACGAGGGGCTCCATGATCAGTCCATGAGTTACCAGGACAGTAGGATCACTGTAGCCAGAGTGTTTGAAAATAGTCTCTTGGATGAGATTAATCTCAAAGGGAAGTAAATATAGGTAGATAAAAATAAGGTGGATTGGGGTGCCTATTCGGCAAAAGAGCTCTAAATTCAGACAGCAATTTTTAGAGGCAAAAGTAGCCCACATCGGCTGTATAAAAATTTCAGATATAAGGGTAGAAAAAATGGTTTGGGACTGAAACATCATAAAGCTGCTTTTAGAGTATTAAGCCATTCAAACCTCGTAAGAGCTCAGTGAGGGAGGTGAATAGAAAGATCTGGATTCTCATACCTCTCGTCAGGATATTCAGTCCACATTCTTTCTTTTTCTTAAGAGTTTATTTATTTATATGAGACAGAGCATGAAGGAGAGCAAGAGCAGGGACAGGGAGAGGAGAAGGGAGAAGTAGACTCCCCATGAGCAGGGAGCCATTGTCTGTTGCTGGGGTCAGACCCAGAACCTTGGTATCGTGATCTGAGCTGAAGGCAGATGCTGAACCAAATGAGCCACCCAGGCACCCCAGTTCACTTCCGATTGGACCAAGAAAGCAGGATTCTACCTCAGAATCTTCCTCTCTCTTCCTTCTGCTTCTAATGTATTTCTCTCCAGGTATCTGCATAATTTTCCTCTTCACTTCATTAAGACTTCTGCTCATCATAGGGGCCATCTTCAGTCATCCTTTGTAAAAGAGTAAAGCTAACCCCACCCTAACTCTCATTCACATTCCCTCTTACACAGTTTTTTCTTCAGAACAATTACCATTACATATCATTGAATTTTTATCATCATCATACCACCCTACAACAACTAGTATGGATTTTGTTTAATTTTTCCACACTATACCTCCAGCTTCTGGAATAGTGCTTTAAAGAGTAAATGTTCAATAAATATTTTTAAACAAATGAGTAAATGAATAACTGGACACATAATTTTAGAATGTGACTGCAGGAAGAAAAATTAGGTTAATCTAACTTCTTAAAGGTGTTGGGTAATGTGAAGTTTCTGTGGTAACGGAAAGGAATTAGGTTGTTTCTTTGAGAGATCATCCTGGGAAGATCAAATTTGAACGGACAGAAGTTTGTTCCTGGATGGGAGACAGAAGAAGTGAGGCAAGATTGAATTCCAAGTGCCAGACTTGGGACAATGTTTTATATCTTCACTGTCCTCAACTGCCTGGCTGGCCTTTGACTTCTTTCCTTATACACGTCCTGGAATTCATTTCCTCCAAGATCATGAACGATCCAAGAGATCAAAACTTGATCTTACCACACAGATCATTGGGCTTTAGAGATACAAGTCCATTTCTGCTACAGTTTCTACTGTCTTTAGAAAAGACATGAGGGCACTAACATCACTAATATGCTTGGTGGTATCAATCCTCTCTAGACCAGACTGGCAGTAGGAGACAATGTTACAGAAACACAGAGCTTGATGATGGCCACATGGATAATAGGATCCCCAGACAGTAGTGGCCAGTAGGCAGTACTAAACAACCAGAAGGCAGGAATAGATGATCTTACTAAAAGAATATGTTTTTTATTCTTCCATCTTCTCTTAGTATTTATTTGAAATATGACAACATTCTTTACTATTTTTCTGCCACCACAGTTATACTAAAATAAGGAATTTACTGCCACATTTCTAATGACTAAAATGTGAATGTTATATTTGATATCTGATGTGGTTATTCTCCATAGTTATCTTTCCAATTGTTTTTGTCTGGTGTGAATTTCCCATACAAGAAAACTGAAAACTGAAATTTGAAGTGCTAAATGTATCATGCACAATTTCCCAAATCATTCATCCATCTGTTTCTAGATATTCCTTTCTGTTACATTTTTTTTCTATCCTACTAGTATGACAGCTAAGTGTCATGGTAAAGAATTCATTTGTATGGTACAGAGTATCTTCGCTCACTCCCTACACTGTTACATTTCTTGTTTCTGCTATGTAAGATCAACAGAACCTAAAAAGTCTCAATTATGAGGCCTAACAGTTTAAGAACTCAAAGACAGCACAATATGACAGCTGAAAAGTATGGAAATATCAGAGATTTTTGGGGCTAAATGACCATTTAAATGCTAGACATCAAGTTATTGATGAGAAAAACAGATAATCTTGGAAGGTTGACCCAGAAAATCTTCCCTTTTACTCCCTTGTTGTCACAGCAATGAAGGAAACAGAAGTGGAAGGGGATTGGATAAGTATTTAAGAGGAAAACGGTGGATTATATATTTTTTTGTTCTGTATGTACCCCTGTATTCATTCATTTAATGCATCAGTACTTTTATCAACCAGTGTTCTAGGTGCTTCAGATACTTCAGTGAGTAAAACAGTAAAATTAGAAAAAGGAAAAAAGGAAATCTTTGACATGATTAAAATTCTCAGCATCACTACCACGAAAATGTTTTAGGCTCCCTGTATGTTCAGTGTGTTAGCCCAAGTATCAGGGTTTATGAAAGCCTCTTCAAATGATATGATCAGCCTCCTAAGAAAGAGAACAACTAAACTCTTCAAAAACAATCACATAAGGTTATTTGGGGCCTGGTCAAATTGCTGGATTAGATAAACTTTATAGCTTGGGTCTTCCTGTGATGGGATTCATATTCCAGAATATGCCCACTCCTTTTCCCTGAAAAACTCTTATTGGACTCAAAAAGCTTAAGAGTTTACAAGTAAATTTGGCATTCTACATTTATTATCATTCCAAGAACCACAAGAAAATACCAAGTCATAAGGATGACCCTGATGTGGAGGAAAGCAAGAGACTGAGTTAAAAACTAGATCAAAGTATTAATCAGTTTTTCTGAGACTTAGCCATTGTATGAATCCACAGACAGTAATGCAAAGAGCCACACCATGCAAGTGACTTTTAGAAGGATGCCAGCTTCAGTGGAGAAGGACTCTGTGATAAAAATGAGAGAACTGGGGGCACCTGGGTGGCTCAGCTGGTTAAGTTTCTTCCTTCGGCTCACTTCGTGATCTCAGGGTCCTGCGATCAAGCCCGGGTGTGGGGCTCTCTGCTCAGCAGGGAGTCTGCTTCTCCCTCTCCTTCTCTGTGTGCTCTCTCCCTCATTCTCAGTCTTTCTCAAATAAAAAATAAAAATTTTTGAAGAGAATTGAAGTCTAATTGTGGACCATTTCCTAAGAAAACATGGGTTCTACCCAATGTACATAAAATGACAAAAAAAAGTTTTCTCATAAAAAGATGCAAGATGGTGTAATGTTAAGAAGGAAAACAGAGCCAATGATTTTTGCTACTTGTGAGGACTCAGGTTAGATGTGATATATCCCCTTGAAAATCAAGGGCAATCTACACCATTTCTCATACACTAATGTCATGAGGAAGAAAAGAAAGAGAAAGGAAGGGAACAGAGGAAGAAGGGGAAGAGGAGAGGGGAAGAGAATAAATGTTGCTTGAGGAGAGGAACAGCCATGGCTGGCATTTGAAGAATGGAAGAAAGGACAAAAAACTTTAGTTTCAAAACCCATGTAATAGCAGAGTAGGCACTTAGTTCCATAACAGGTAGATCAGTGGAAATAAAAATTGTCAGGAGTACATGTAGACCATAAACTAGAAGCACTTGCAGACAGAGAAAATGCACATTAGTAATCCTGGGAAGCGATCCTTCCCATGAGGTGTGATGTGGGTCTTCAGTCAGCTTCGGTTGAAAAGACATCAAGGGCACCAGATTTCTCTTGTAAGATGAATAAGTTCTGAGGATCTAATGGAAAACATGCTGACTGTGGTTGACAGCACTGTACTGTATAACTGAAATTGGCAAAGGGAGTAGAATTTAAGTGCTCTCACCCAGTTCCAAAGGAAGATAACTGTATGAGGTCATGTACATGTGAATTAACACGATGGGGAGAATCCCGTCACAGTGTATACATGTATCAAATCATCCCATTGTGCAATTTAAACATCTTACAATTACATTTGTCAATCATGCTCAATAAAGCTGGGGAAAAAATTAAAAATGAAAAAAAAGAAAAGACATCAATGAGCAGAAGATGAATGAAAGAAATAATAGAGAGGTTACCCACCCATAACGTGAGTCAGACTTTTTTCTCATACTTGAAAGCCACACCATCTGACGATTGAATAAATATCAAGCATATACTATGTCCAAATAGTGGTTTGAGTTGTATCAGTTTAATAAAATAACATGTACACGTGTAACTTTCACTTTAATGAGGGAAGATAATAAATAATAAATTTAAAAATCAAGTAATTTTTCCCTTCCCCTATGTTCATCTGTTTTGTTTCTTAAGTTCCACAAGTGAATGAAATCATGTGGCATTTGTCTTTCTCTGACTGACATTTCGCTTAGCATAATGCACTCTAGCTCTATCCACTTCACTGCAAATGGCAAGATTTCATTATTTTTGATGGCTGAAAATATTCCAGTGTGTGTGTGTGTGTGTGTGTATTCCACATTTTCTTTATCCATTTATCGATTGATGAACATTTGGGCTCTCTGCATAATTTGGCTATTGTTGATAATGCTGCTATGAACATCAGCGTGCTGTGTCACTGAATCAGTATGTTTGCATTCTTTGTGTAAACACCTAGTAGTGCAATTGCTGGGTAGTAGGCTGTATATGTAGGTTTATATATTGTAATAGGACTGCCATCTGTGTGTCTTCTTTGGAAAAATGTCTATTCATGTCCTCTGCCCATTTCTTAACTGAATTATTTGTTTTTTGTGTGTCGAGCTTGAGAAGTTCTTCATAGACTTTGGATACTAACCCTTTATCATATATGTCATTTGCAAATATCTTTTCCCATTCCATAGGTTGCCTTTTAGTTTTAGTCACTGTTTCCTTCACTGTGCAGAAGTTTTTATTTTATTTAAATTCAACTAACCAACATATAGTACATCATTAGTTTCAGATGGAGAGTTCAATAATTCATCAGTTGCTTGTAACACTCAGTGCTCATCACATCACATGCCCTCCTTAATGCTCATCACCCATTTTCCCCACCCCCTACCCACTGCCCCCCAGGGACCCTCAGTTTGTTTCCTGTAGTTAAGAGTCTCCCATGGTTTTCTCCCTCACTGATGACTTCCCATTCAGTTATCTCTCCCTTCCCCTACAGTCCTCTGCCCTGTTTCCTATGTTCCACATATGAATGAAACCATATGGTAATTGTCTTTCTCTGATTGACTTATTTCACTCAGCATAACACCCTTCAGTTCTAGTCACATCAGTGTAAGTGGTAAGTATTCATCCTTTCTGATGGCTGAGTAATATTTCATTGTGTATATATACCACATCTTCATTATCCATTTATCTATCAATGGACATCTTGGCTTTTCCACAGTTTGTCTATTGTGCACAATGCTGCTATAAATTTTGGGATGCAAGGTGCCCCTTTGAATCACTATATTCCTATCTTTGGGGTAAATACCTAGTAGCTGGCTCGGTCAGTTGAGTGTCTGAATCTTGATTTTGGCTCAGGTTGTGGTCTCAGGGTCGTGAGATCGAGCCCTGTATCAGTCTCTGCTCTCAGCAGGGAGTCTGCTTGAGATTCTCTTCCTCTTCCCCCCCCACCCCAAGTCTCTCTCTCAATCTCTCTCTCAAATAAATAAGTAAATCTTTAAAAAAAATAAATATTTGAAACAATGTCTATTTTCCCCAAATTAAACTTAGATGCCAAACCACAGATCCAGGGAGCTCAGAGAACACCAAGCAGAATGAAGCCCAGCAAAAACTACACCTAGGTATATAATTTTCAAAGTACAGAATAATAAAAAAAAAAAAGAAAAAATCCTGAAAGAAGCCAGAGGCAAAAAAAAGTCTCATCTATAGAGGAACAAAGATAAGAATTACATCTGACTTCTCAGAAACCATGTGCCTTATGAAAATCAACAGCCTTCCGCCAGGAGCCAATATTACAAATCAGGAGATTTCAGTGACCAGAGGCCTTAATTGACAGAGAGTTTCCCTCTGATATTGGGGCTTATTCACCTTTTCTTCACAAAATAGGGGAAACCACTTAAAGACTTTCAGGGTGTACAAACAAACAAAAAATGCACGTGCGTGTGAATTTCTGTCACTGCCCTGTAGGAAGAACCAGTTGGGAACATTTCCTGCTAATAAAAACAAAACAAAAATCTATTTTAAGATGTACTGCATTACACCTATAACGTCTAAAAGAAAAGAATATGGTGCCGTAAGAGCAAAATACAAAGGGGCTCTAATGGACCCTGTCTCTAATCACTCCCTTAGGGTGAATCTCTGAGTGGCAGTAATATTTAAATGATATATGACAAAAAGTTGTTAACCCACACGAATATGATAAGAAGAGAATTCTAGGCAGAATACATTAGGAGATCAGAACAGCAATAACTTGAGCTAGAGGAAGACAGTTGGTTTGAATATATTTGCATATTCTTGGAGAAGGACCATAGAGCAATTCGGGAAATTTATAATTATCACTTGCATCCAGCTGTTCTCCTCCCAATCCCCATTCAGTAGAAAGTGCATCCTAAATGTTTAAGAAGCCATTAAAATGACAGAAAATTCTTCTGCTCTCATACTAGGAAATGACTATCTCAATAGGTCATAGATTTGAGACATGTTATATAATGAAGATGCACAAAAGAGTCATTTTAAGGCAAAGTCTGACTGAGAAGAAACTGTTGATCTTTCTAGATAAAAATACATTTCCCTTCGGAACATCTAAACCCAAGTTTTAACAATTCTTCGTAAGATGGTGTTGGGAAAGTTCACAAAACTGACAATTAATAAAATGAATCGTTCATAATTTTTGACCTAGCTATATCTTACATTTGGAAATCTTTGCTATAGGTGTATAAATCCCAGATATAAATCCCAAATGTTGGGACATCATGTGTAAGGGGAATAAAAGGAAACAAGTTTTGTCACTAGAAGAAGCATCCATTCTTTCTATGAACCGTTGTGCTACAAAAAGCATAAAATGAAGTTTAACATGAATATATTTAAGATAGCATTTAGTTTACAAACTTCACCATTTGCATTGTGTTGTTTTGAATTTAGCATTTTTTAATCATTTCAATGTTTTTAATAAGGAGAAAACTTATCACCTTGTATAAAAATTATAGACTTGGGGGGGAGGGAGAAAATACTGATCTTTAGAGGGAAAAACTAAGAGATTGAAGCACAGAGTTGCTAAGAATTTCTACATTTTACTTAGTTTTTGACAAAGATTTCATTTGCCAGTATTTAAAAGTATTTCATGAAATCAGAAAGTGTCAGAATAGAGAAGTAGCCTTACTAGAAGGCCTTGAGTCCATTTGCCCAAACTTATTTACTTACAGATCTATTCATTCATTCATTCATTCAGTTTTGACACAGATTACAGCTTTATAAAAGTAAATCTTAGTTGCAAAAGTAAGCGTTTGTTGTAAAACAACTTCAATAACTCACATGATCATGAAGCAACCCCCCACTTGCTACTTCCAAAGTCGCCCTACTGAAGTAACCGATATTTAACAGTTTGTCCAGGAACTGCACACTTCTCTCCATGATCATGTACATATGCACATACCAATATATTTTACATGTGAGGTAACTTTTACCTCCACCTTTTTTATTTCTTTTTTAATTTTTTTTAAAAAGGGTTGGGGAAGGTCATCAAGAAGACCTGAGTTCTTGTTCATCTGTGAGCTGGATCCGGGCAAGGAGAGGCTTCTCCCCCTTCTCCTACCCTTGGAATGTGCATTCTTCCCATGCTCTCTGCTACTAAGAGCTGCCCCAAGGACATAGCCTTGATATAGTGATGTGTTCTTGGGACGCACTATGTGTGACTGAACCCTGCTAAGACCTCTATATAAACTTTGAAGATTTGGCAGGTAGTAGCAGAAATACATTCTTACTGCAGCACTCAGAGCAAACTCTTATGTAAGTCCTCTTGCCCTTTAAACCCACCACTTACCATTCTGAAGTGGCCAGAATCTTTTTTTGGTCTCGCCTCACCCTTTGTGATGGGGGCCACTTATTGATTTCACTGGAGTCTCCCAAGGAAGTTGCAAACCAACACAAACTGTGATCAGTTCTATAGATTAAATTTTGGCTTGATTTTTTTTCCATCTGTCAATGATTGTATCAGGCAGTTTTCTCCAAACTAAAGCATGAATATCTAATTTCCTCTTTATATAATTAGCTGTGCAACACTTCAAAGAAAGAATGTATGTTTCTCCTAATGATACAAACTAAAGTCATTTCTCTTTATTCCCCCTACAAAAGGTGCTGCAACATTTGTGTCTGGTATTTATATTTCTCCAGCACAGATTTCCAAATGTAAGATAACTAGGTCAAAGATTATGTGAATTTTAATAGAAATCATCAAATTACATTTCTAAAAATGTAGCTATTTTACACTTAGCTGTCATAGTTAAGTATAAAAGTTCACTCTAAATCCAGTGGTAACCTTACCACCATTGCATATAATCATTTTAATGTTTGCTAATCTGATAAGTGAAAAGAAGCATTGCACTGTCATTTTGATTTCATTTACTTGAACAATTGTGAAGTTGAGCAATTATATAGTTATAATTTTGGCCATTTGCATTTCCAGTTGTGCCAATTGCTCATCCATCCATCCAGCGGTCCATTTCTCTACCGTGTCTCATATATATATATACATATATGCTCACCACTTTCCTACTGGGGCACTAACTCATTGCAAGCCACCCATTTTGCAAGTATTCTCTGACTTTCCATTGTTCAACTTTTAACAATGTCTATGAAACCTTTATTAATGAACTCTTTCTTTCCCTTATAACATCTTTCCCTTATAATATTTGCCTTTGTATTCTGGAATAAATGTCATCTCACATATGAGAATACATAAATATTCTGAATTTTCTTCTGGCATACATTACATTTATACTTTCAATATATCTGTAAATTATTTTGTATTCCCCATCATTTACCAATGAAGACTGAAGTATATATATATATATATATATATATATATATATATATATATATATTAGAGAGAGAGAGAGAGAGAGAGAGAGAGAGAGTTTGAGAGAGAGAGAGACTGTCTATAAGTAACCTGATAACTCCCCAGGAATTAAACAGAACTTATTCTCAGCACAGTGTTCTTTTGACCACACATTATGAACCAATATCTATGGTACAACACAACAGAGTTCTATTTTACAAAAACCATTAGAGAATTTTTCCTTTCAAACTTCCTCCTGAATGCATTTTTCACCTCCTTGTTCCTCAGACTATAGATGAGGGGGTTCAACATGGGGATTACCACAGTATAAAATAGAGAAATCACTTTATTGATATCCAGGGAGGAAGTTGAGCCAGGCCGAACGTAGATAAAGAAAAGAGTCCCATACAGGATGGAGACGACTGCCAGGTGAGACGAGCAAGTGGAGAAAGCTTTCTGCCTCCCATCAGCAGTTTGGATCTTCAAGATGGCCACCACGATGCAAACATAGGAGACCACGATGATCAGGCCACTGAGTATTCCTATAGATCCAGCCAAAAATAAAAATACAAGCTGAATCATGGAAGTGTCTGCACATGCGAGGGAAAGCAGTGGTGAGATATCACAGAAAAAATGATTTATGATATTTGGACCACAGAAGGGTAAGAGAAAAGTCAATGTCATATAGGTCATGCTGCTTATAAAAGCCATGGCATAAGGCCCCATAACCAGCTGCACACAGACCCTCTGGGACATGATGAGTGTATACAGCAAGGGCTTACAGATGGCCATGTACCGGTCATATGCCATGGAAGCCAGGAGGAAACATTCAGATACCACAGAGAAACCAGAGAACCACATCTGTGCCGCACAACCCATGAAAGAGATGCCCTTTTTCTCTGCAAAGATATCACACAGCATCTTGGGGGCAATGGAAGAAGAAGAACAAATATCTACAAAGGACAAGTGGCTGAGAAAAAAGTACATGGGCGTGTGGAGTCTTGGATCAGTCCATATGAGAATGATCATCCCTACGTTCCCCCCCCAGGGTGACAAGATAGACAAAGAGAAGCATGACAAAGAGGACAATCTGCTGATGGAGATGATCTGTGAGGCCCAAGAAAAGAAATTCAGTCACTTCTGTCTGATTCTTATCTTCCATCCGTCAGCTGTAACCTATGTAAGAAATTAAAAAATACATTTTATTTTTAAAATATCAATTGGAATATAAAAAACTTACTACAAGTGTTTTTATAAATCTGTAAAGGAGGTAGTTATGAAACAGTGGTGGACTGGTCAACAGTATTTCCAAAGGATTACTTCCTATCAGTTGTGATCCCCATGTAAACTTGAGCAACTCATACTTGATCTTTTTAGATTCGATACTCTTGGCCATCAAAAGAGCAGTCTAACTATAAAATCTAAAACTCTCTTGGGTTCTAAAATTGTATTTGAAATTAAATTTAGTCTCTGTATTTCATCTTTATCACATGATAGAATAGTAATGCCTACCTAGGAATACAATAACCGTTGATATTGTAAGAAATGATGAAAAATTCAGATCCTGATAATTGACAGTTGGGATGGGGTAAATATAACAGAAATAAAGCCCTTTCAGTTCCTGTTTTGATGGAGTGGATAGTACCATTCAGATGTCATGAAGACAATATCCATATCTATGTATATTAATCTCTTCCCCTTATAAAAGGCTTACAAAGGGAAATGTAAACAAATGTCAGTAGAGTTATTTAGAATAGGGAGGATTCTATCATAACACATAATAATCCTATTCATGTTTATAACGGACTGCCCTGCGAATGAGAGATTGGATATATTTACTTTTTGACCCTCATGAACACAGAAGTGGCACAAAGAGATAAGAACAGAGGATTCAAGTTGAGGGTTATATGAAGTGAAGAAAATTCCACCAACCATATAATTCACATGAAAAAATATACTGGTTTAGGAGGCATTGAGATGCCCTTCCTTTGAGATTAATCAATCAAATATTATCTAACAACTTTCCATGGAAATCGTATAGAAAAATAAGTATCTCCTGGGAGCTCAACTGACTTCATCTTGGGTGGTAATTTCTATCAGTAGTTTCTCTGAATATATTTTGTTCACCAAAATAAAATCATTTCCCCTAATTCCCTGTGATGTTTATAAATCTATTTAAGGTATAAATCCTGACAGGCAATTTCTATTTTATTAACAAAATGTGTAAAATGCTTGACATTTTTATTTAGACAAAATTTTCAGGCAAATATTTTTTTGACTCATCAACTAAGGAAGAATACATCAAGCTATTTAAAATTACACTAAGAAGCACAAGGCGTGGAAGTATCCATAAGAAAGATTCCAGGTTCATATGTTTATTATCAACTCAAATAATTCCCTCTATAAACAAACAAAAACATTCCACACTTTGGAGATAGAATGATTAGGGTGTGGTCCTAGGAATACAATAACCAGTGATATTGTAAGAAATACTATTTCTATTTACGCATCTTGAGTTTATTATTATTATTTGAGAAAATATCTGTGGCTTGCATTTTCCACAGAGCAATTGCTTATTCATGTCAGCCACTAATATCAATTATTTTTAGGAATTTACACCTCCTGGGGGAAATGAGACCTGGGCATAAAAAGAAAATCTACATTTCAAAATGATATTTGGTTGGTCCAAGACTACATATGCCACAGGATTTCTGAAAAAGCTTCTATGTTCTCTGGGAGCTGAAGTGGTTGGGAAAAACATTGCTTTAGTTTCATGTCTGAAGGAGTTCAAAATCTATGTTGAAATAGATTTTGTGGATGTTTGTGGACATACCGGATGAGTGTGTTTGGTGATGGGAATGTGCTACCATCCCTACCCCTCTTCAGCATGCGAACATAAGACACCCTTCTACAAATAAGGGGAGCGATCTCTATGACTTTTCCATTTCTCGAATTCTATGACCCTAGAATTCTTCCTGGACATTGGAGTATCAAAAAAAAAAAACAAGATCAGGTTTCAAAGATCAAAAAAAAATCAGTTATTTGGTGTCCTGAAGAGCTGGACTAAACCAAAGACCACTCTCTTTGGAATACTTGGGCGGGTGAGTTTTTGTTCCCAAAAGTCAGGTTCATTCTAAAGCCCTTCCACTGTATTTCAAAATTTCTTTTTAATCAGTATGTGGGATACTCACTTCTTTAAGATAATCCTTTGTTCCCCTATTAACTGCTTCAAGATGAACGGCAAAACCTAGAGTTTTCGGGTCTTCATCGAAAAGTCAGTTTGGAAATTTTAATTTCCTTCTTGGTAGTAATCTTCTGCAGCAGACGTGACATCCTAAGCACTTGATAAAGAAGATAAATCTCCACGCCAATGAGCCTGAGAGGAAAGAAGTGCTCCTTGTCCTACAGCCTGACTCACAACCAGTACAAAATAAGGCGCTCATGTTTCTGATAGTTTTAAATACATTAAAGCCAGGTCTCTGAAGAACTAAGCCCTCAAGAGTTTACACCTGAGGGACAAAATTAAAGTGGTATCATTGGCATTTGTGCCAAGGTTTTTGTTTTTCCAAAATAACATCTTCTCTCTAACAGAGGATTCCTGAAAAAATAATACTTTTCCCTCCCTTCGAGGTCCTCCTTGTCAAGACAGGCCATATTTTCCATCCATAGTGATGTTAACAGTAAACACACCCTAGGATAGAGTAGTGTGCTGCCTGGATCCTGAGGCCTGAGTGCAAATTCCAGCTCTACACTTTGCAAATAGGGCTTGCTGTTTGTTTTGCTTCTTTTTAACTCAATATCCCCTTCTGTAAAATGGGGTTAATAATAGAGTCTGGCTCACAGAAACATTGGAAGAATTCAGTGAGCTATTACATGTTCCAGGTTCACAAGAGTACACATCACATGATTACTGCTTATTAATGCCAGCTATTGTTTTTAGGAATCTACAGCTTAGTTATGGAGTCAGGACCCAGGAATAAAAAGAAAACCCACAGTTTAATGTATCACTAGCTTGATTCAAGGCAAAACAAACCACAGAATTTTAGAGGAATGAGGGATCGTTCTGAGCTGAAGTGGTTGGAGAAAATTCCGTGTGCACGTCAGTTTGGAAAGACAGAAAAGTTTGAGATGATGACCTGAAATTAAAAGGGAAGGCATCACAGGTAAAAGTAAGGAGATGGAGACAAGGAGGCAGGAACATTCAACCTGGTTGGAATAAAGGTTTATAGAGGAGAGAAGAAAAATATCTCATCTGAGGATAGTGCGATGGCAGATAATGGTCTCCAATGCTGTCCACCTCCTACTCCCGGGGACCTGCAAATATGGTACTTCTGTGGTAAAAAGGGACTTGGCTGATGTTATTAACCTAAAGAACTTGAAATGAGGAGATTATCTGGTGGGCCTCCTGGTGCCACAGAGGGAGATGTAACTAGGGAAAAATGGTCAGAGCTATGCAACTTCGTTAGCTTGGAAGATGAAGGAAGGGGGACATCCGCTGAGGAACGTGAGTAGCTTTGAAAAGCTGGAAAAAGCAAGTAAACAGATTCCCCCTAGAGATTCCAAGAAGCAATGTAATCCTTCCAGTACCTTGACTGTAGCCCAGTGAGACCCATGTCGAAGTTTTTAGCCTGTAGAATTTTAAAATAATAAATTTATGTTGTTTTAGCCACTAAGCTTGTGGTAATTTGTTGGGACAGCGCTGGGAAACTAATACAATTAGGTTGCATGACCTCAGTCACCACTTCCTCTGGAAAGCTTCCATGATCCCCTAAAAGGGATGTGATCTCCCACTCCGGCAACCACCATAGCATTTTCTTCATAGTTCATGCTGACTGTCATCTGACTTTGCAAGTTCAAGGACATAGCCTTACAATTGTCTGTATCCTATGAAGTACCTATCTCAGAAAGTTGCAAAAGAAGACAAATTGTGTAAGTATTTTTGTGCAAAGTGGAAAATAAAACAAAAATATTTCACAATCCATAATGGTTTAAATGTAGCGATTTAAATCCTATCATACAATTCAATTAAAGAAGGCAGAACAAGGGCATTTCACCCTTTGCTTCTCCTCAAAATCACCCAAAACTAGTCAGGAAACTGACAATAACACCAAAAAAAATAAATAAAATGACACTTTATCGAACTTCAAGAGGAGGAAATAACATGATATGAAAAAACATGATAAAGCAAATTCTATTACAGGAAAATGCTTCTTTCAGACATTTATAAGACATTTTCCCTCTGGAGAATGTAAACATTCAAAAAGAAAAAAATATAGAATTGCTTAATGTGAGAGCCGGTTAGCTGGCTGGGTGGAGGTGGTCCCCAAGAGGTTGTAACTAACCATCCACTGACCCTCCCGCTGGACTTGGGCAGTCAGAGGCTCTGAGTCCCTATCCCCTGTCCTTGGAATGTACACACTGCCCACCCTTCCCACAGTGGGAGAATTTTCAAGGATACAGCCTCCAGGGGGTAATGTGTTGTTGAGACCATCTGGATGGTGGATGTGACTGAACCCAGTTAACGTTTAAGATTCTGGTGGGCATGAGAGGCTACAGACTCCAAGAAACAATCTGAGGGTTTCAGAGGGGCTGTAAATGGGTATTAAGGTGATGAGTATTAAAGAGGGCACGTGTTGTAATGAGCACTGGGTGTTATACACAACGAACGAATCATGGAACACTACATCAAAAGCTAATGATGGACCGTATGGTGATTAACATAAATAAATAAATAAATAATAAAAGGACTTCATCCATGAAAAATTTTTAAAAAATAAAAGCTTTAATTTAAAAAAAAATAAAAGATTCTGGTGGGCAGATGTGGAGATCTGCTGCCTAAGATAAACCTCGAATGCCAGTTCTCTAGTTTATTAAACCTGTCTGAAGAGGGCTGCCTCTTTCTTAAGTCTCTCCCTGCTTTCTGTGTAAACTTTTAGATTTACCCAGGAAATTCCCAAGTGTTCAAACCAACAGATGGTGAGCCAGCTAGGAGACCTAAGAATGGAGGCTTGGGAAAGAGGCATCAGGAGGGAAATCCTGAGTTGGCCATGACCTCCGTGTAGGGAAGGGTGGCCTGTATGTCAGAGGCTTGTGGACTGCCACATGAATAAAGAGATAACCCCAATGCTAACTGATGTAATGCACTTGTTTGAGGAACGATAGCAAAGCAGGGAGAAAAGATGGCTGCCGGTGGGCTGGCCTCTACGGTGGGCAGCTTGCCCGGTCACTGATGCCCAACTAGAGACTGACACCCGCATTAGGGAGTTAGAAGAGCTCGGGTTAGAGAAGAATGTGCAGGGATCCAACCCTCTGCTGGCTTCAGGGCTGGCAGACAAGGCGTCCTTATATAACACTAAAACTTCATTTTCCTTCGTCTGCTAAAAGCATGACATTTTCTTGGACTATGGGTCTTTCTTGATAAGACTNTATATAACACTAAAACTTCATTTTCCTTCGTCTGCTAAAAACATGACATTTTCTTGGACTATGGGTCTTTCTTGATAAGACTATGGAAAGCTTTTCTTTCTCTTCTAAGTAATCTTCCCAGAAAACAACAATTCTGTGTTTTCTCAAAATAATTTCCAGTGCTTTGTGTTGCCTTTATCAAGTCTTTGATTTAAGTTAAGAATTCCATCTTTACCAGACTAACAGGAGAAAAAAAAGTAAAAGAGTATCAGAAAAATGCAGTCCTCAAAGTTTTATTATGTGAAAGTAAGATATATTAATAAAAATATGTTTCAATGATTGTATACATCTTAAGTTAAAAGAAGCTCGAGCTCAAGTACACAAACTGTTACAATAACTGTCTGCAGCCTTTATTTCTAAGTAGCAATCATAGCTTAAAAGGACACAATTAATGGCATTTGTGTGTATGTTTTATTATTACATCAAAGGCCTTGGGGATTAGTCAGTGTCCTCCCTGTTTATTATATGTGGTTAATTCAAGGGTAATCACTGACTAAATCTTTATTAATTACATGTTATCCTGCAACAGAGGATCCCATAATTTTCTATGTTTTATTGCTGGTTAACAAAATAACAGAGGAAAATTGACTAAAATCTTAGATCAGCATTGGTAGGGCAATTTTGCTTAAAGTTGTTGAGCATATTTCTGTCTTTTAAAAAGTATTTATTTTAGAGAGAGAGAGTTGGGGAGAAGGGGTATAGGGAGAGGGAGAGAGAATCTCAAGCAGACTCTATGCTGAGCACAGAGCCCAACTCAGGGCTCCATCCGACAACCCTGAGACATTGACCTGAGCTGAAATCAAGAGCCAAACATTTAACCAACTGAACCCCAGAAATTATTGAGAATATTTCTAGCACATGTTCCATCAGCCAAGCTTATTGCCCTGACAAAACTCTAAAGATAGAACAAAGGTAAGAACCAATGCAGAAAGATCACATGACCATTTGCATTTTAAACAATTGCCTTCAATCCCCTGGACTTGCTTTCCTGGTTAGGACAAGGAAAGATAAGGGGGCACAAAGGAGACATTTCAGGGTCTATTAATAATATTACTTCAAGTATTCCTTACCACTATAGTCCCATTATTTATACTGCTTAGAGTTTAAATGCCTCTGTGCAACTGCTAACTACTTATTCAAGAGATGGTTGCAACCATACCAGAAAATCAAAATACTAAATCTTAGCTAGCTTCCAAAATTTGTAGCTTCCAAATATTCCTCCCCAATCCTATCCCTAAATGCACTTAAACAGCCAATAGCTGTTACTCTGAGATTCCATCTTCCTGTTCCTACATCCTGTCCCATGATTAAGATAATTCATTTCCTCCCTACTTTCCAAGAACGTAAACAGTGAATACTTCTCAGAACAAAACTAAACTTGGAGTGACCCTCTCCAATCAGCCTTGTGAAATCGTTCAGCTACTTGCTCCCTGCAGAACACTCATCTAAAAGCTACTTCCATATTGTACCATTCTTTTTTTTTTAATATTTTATTTATTTATTTGACAGAGAGATAGAGATCACAAGTAGGCAGGAGGCAGGCAGAGAGAGAGAGGAGGAAGCAGGCTTCCCACTGAGCAGGGAGCCCGATGCGGGCCTTGATCCCAGGATCCTGAGGTCATGACCTGAGCCGAAGGTAGAGGCTTTAACCCACTGAGCCACCCAGGTGCCCCATATTGTACCATTCTTAATACACGCTTGAGTTAATAACTTTGGATTGGTTTTGTTTCTTTTTTTTTTTTAAGATCTATTTATTGTCTAGTCTTGTCTAGTCTCTGAGCTTGGGTCACACTGAATTTTAGGGTCTGGAATGTATTATGGTCTCTCTCACCTGCCTTTGCTTGAGCAGGGAGGTGGGGCAGAGGAAGAAGGAAAAAGAGAATTTCAGGCAGACTCCCTGCTGAGCACAGAACCTGACCAATGTGGGACAAGATCCCAGGACTCTGGGATCATGACCTAAAACGAAATCAAGAGTCAGATGCTTAACCAACTGAGGCACACAGACACCCCTGTTTTTTGTTTCTTTCAGTGTTGTACCTACTTTATGAAGTTGTAAATACAAAATATATAGGCAGATCATTTGGCAGGCTTCATAGCAGACCTTCCATAAATGGAAGTTAATACAGATACAGCCAATAAATAAAATATTTGTAGCCTGATTTCATTGGCTGATGAGGAAGAGGATAAGGATAATGAAGCTTAGGGAGCTAAACAGCAAATAATTGGGTAGCAACTTGAAACAGTCACGATGGAACAGTAAACTTTTTGAGGACAGACCAAACCCAACAGAAGGGCAACATTGCCAGCAGTAAATTGAAATGCAAACAGCAAATTACTCTGAAGATTTTAAATTATTGTTTTCATTAGTGATACTACACAGCATTGCAGATTTCAGGCCATTGTCTCTTTACTGATACACATCTCCAAATTACTTGCAGACATTTTTGAGAAGGAATTTTATAGATTTCTTGTGAGAGATTTCTGTATCAAACCTCTAAAAACAAACCAGGTCTTTTCCTGCCATTTAAGCCTTTGACATTAGGATAAAAATAATGAGAGCATTTTTTTTTTCTTCTCATGGTAAAAGGGAAGGTCTAAAAATTTGCCATCTTACCCCTTGACACTGTGAAACGTGAAATGAAATGAGGTCGCTTATGTCCCTGGGTTTCTAAATGGAGGCAGGAGGTCATTCAGGAGATGAGCCTTCTGTGCACCCTCAGCAGTGAAACCGTCAACTTTTGAAATGGGTCAAACCACAGATATTCCAAGGACTCAGCCCAAATACCTGCAACTTGCTACAGTAGGACACTTTGCTTAGTGTTAGCCTTAGCAACCAATTATATTCAGTTTGAATTAGTTTCTGCCACCAAAACCAATCAAAATTCTTTGTAAACAACATATCCAAGGATTCCCTTTTGTCTTTAAAATGCCTTGACTTTTGTTCCCTAAGGGGACACAGCTAGGAAGGCTACTGAAAACTATGCTTCCTGAATTGCAATTCTGAGACCCCCCAATAAATGCTTTTGTTTTATTTTCACTTTGCCTCTTTCCTTGGTCAAATCCAAATTTTATAGTGTTAAAGATTTTTTACACCTTTGAAAAATGCTTATATTCAGAGAACAGACTTATTTTTCAAGTGCTTAGGGATAGGGTACCTGAGTGGCTTAGTTGGTTAAGGATCTGCTTTCAGCTCAGGTCATGACACCAGGGTCCTGGGATCGAGCCCCACATCAGGCTCTCAGCTCTGCAGGGAGCCTCCTTCTGCATCTCCTTCTCCCTCTGCCTCTCTTCCCAGCTTGTGCTATGCTCTATCTCTCTCTCTCAAATAAATAAATAAACAATTTAAAAATAAAAAAAATACTAATAAAGTGCTCAGGGAAACAGTGTATGAAACTTCAAGCCACTAACAAGCCAACCTTGCCTTGAGTTGTTCAGAGGAACTTTGGCAAAGCAGTTGGTCAGAGTCCTGTTCTCTGCCTGGGAAATCAGACTTTGCAGATAAGAAATCAGTGATCATTAATTCTTTTCATTTCTAAAGGAAGTTGCCTCTGTATTCTTAACCCATGCCACTTGAGATCCAGATTTCTTATTTTTTTTTTAGTTTATTGTTTTTAATTTTTCATTTATCCTTATTTTTATTTAATATTGAAGTATGATTGACATACAATGTTATATTAGTTTCAGATGTACAACATCTTATTTCAACCATCTATACATTACTCAGTGCCCACCATGATAAGTGTAGTCACCCTCTATCACCATACATTATTATTTTTTAATATTTTATTTATTTATTTGATACACACAGAGAGAGATAGTGAGAGAGGGAACACAAGCAGAGGGAGTGGGAGAGAGAGAAACAGGCTTCCTGCTGAACAGGGACCCCGATGCGGGGCTCGATCCCAGGACCCAAGGATCATGACCTGAGCTGAAGAGGACACTTAATGAATGAGCCACCCAGGCACTCCACCATACATTATTTTTTTAAAGATTTTATTTATTTGAGAGAGAGAGAGCACACAAGCAGGGGGGAGGGGTAGAGGGAGAAGCAAGCTCCCCAAGCAGGGAGCCTGATTCCGGACTCAATCCCAGTACCCTGGATCATGACCCTAGCCAAAGGCAGATGCTTAACCTCCTGAGCCACCCAGGTTCCCACCATACATTATTTTTTGAAATATTTATTTATTTTATAGAGAGAGAAGGAAAGCACACAAGCAGGGGGAGGGACAGAGGCAGTAGAAGAGAGAGAATCTCAAGCAGACTCCCCACTGAGCATGGAGACTGATGTGGGGCTCAGTCTCACCACTGTGAGATCATGACCTGAGCCAAAATCAAGAGTTGGCCACTTAACTGTCTGAGTCACCCAGGTGCCCCTATCACCATACATTATTGACTTTGTTCCCTATGTTGTACTTCACTTTTGTTTTCACTTGAAAATGTCTTTATTCTATGAAATTTAGAAAACAAAAAAGGAAGAAGAGAAAAATGGTACCCAGAATCTTACCATCCAAAGAGAAGCCAGAGTAATATTTGAACCAATTTTCTTTCAGTTTTTTTAATTCTGCCTAGTTACTTTTTCATAATTATGACTTTTTAACTCACATTTTGATTCATATTATGTATTAATACTAACTTTTTCTCAAGTATAATTAACATCTAGTGATATATTAGTTTCAGGTGTACATTATAATGATTCAACAATTTTATACATTACTCACCTCTCACCATGATAACTGTTCTTTTCATCCCCATCACCTATTTCACTCATACTCTGCCCACCTCCCCTCTGGTAACCACCAGTGCAATGTCTATGTTTAAGAGTCTGTTTTTTGTTTGCCTATCATTTTCTTTATTCATTTGTCTTGTTTCTTAAATTACACATACAAGTGAAAACATATGGTACTTCTCTTTCTCTGACTTGTTTCACTTGGCATTATACCCTCTAGATCATCCCTCTTGTTGCAAATGGCAAGATTTCACTTTTTATGGCTGAGTAATATTCGATTATATATATAACAAATGTATTCTCTTAAGTAAGTTGACCTTTAGTCTGTTAGCCAGAGTCTTTACAGAACTGTATACTAGGTTCAAGTTCTAGAGAGGCAGAGTCTGTCCTTAGTCTGTCTCTTGACTTCCAAGAGGTAAGTGACAGGTAAAATTTCCTAGGCAACTAGTTTCTAAAGAATCTTTTTGTAATATAATTGTCCAAATCTCTTTTGAGAATTGTTTCCTTATCTCTGTTTTATAATTTCATTGAGCCACGTATGTAAGTGGATTGAATTAATTCAGATACTTGCACCATATTAAACAATAAGGGGTTTGTTTATTTATAATATAGGTACCAAATTTTGTTTAGGTTTTGTGATTCCAACAACTTTTGTTAGGTTACCTCTTAAATGACCATAATTAATTACCTCCTTTCTTGTAAATGTATGCTATTCCTCCATTGTAAGATTGAGGGTGATTTTTTTTTCCATGCCTTTTAATATAGGCTGTTTTTAGTAACTTGCTTGATCAATGAATTGAGCAGATTCTTGGATGGAATTGGCATGCTCATTGGACTGATGGCAGCAAAAGTCCAATGCTGGGTCATAACTTCTAACATGCCCAAGCAATTGCAATTATTAACAGTTGCCAGCAGTGAATTGGGATGGGGAACAGATGAAAAAATACACATTGGCTTATGTAATTATCTCTAGGTTGTGAGAGATATGGGGAGCGATGATAACTATCAAACTATGGAATTAGTTGTTGTTAAATGTCACTAACATGATAAAGGATGAAAATAACATACTCAGGCCAGACAATTTCCAATTCATGATATGATGCCAAAGTCAGATAGGCAGCATTTAAAAAGATCTTCTTTTTTAAAATAATTTTTTATTTTTTAAATAATTTTTTTAAATAAAAACTTTTTTTAATACATTTTATTTAAATGTTTAAATAAACTCTCCTACAATTAGAGACCAAACTGCATATAAACTCAACCCAACAACCTGACAGCAGGAAATAGAATAAGAAAGAAGCTGAATTCACAACTTCTGCAAATTTCCCGTACAAAAGTTAGGACTCTGATAGGGAAGGAGTTGGACATTGAGAATTGAGATTAAGCCATCTGCATGGATGTATTTGAGATATTCCAGGTCCCCCAAAGCTTCTGACGCTACAGAAGCGGCCCTCTCCTCCTTGCTGGAAGAATCCAGCCTTTCTCTACTGGAAAACATTAGGAGGCCTCACTTGAGTGAGACACAACACAATAAGTGCTTTTCTCAAGATCTTGTCCCCCTCCCCTGTCCGATTTCAGACCTAAACCAGGGGTAAGTCTCAGAATGGTATGGTTTAATGACTAAGAAGAATTGACCTAATAGTCACCAAAAGAGTTACAGGACTTGGCTAATAAGTACCGCCAGACCTGGAAAACATGCAGCATACATCTTGAAGATGCTTAGGAAGAGAGAAATATAAAGCTGAATAAGGAAGAATTTATGGATATAGAACTCCAGTGACTCAAAAATTACTTTGTAGGCAAGATACCAGAACCAGATCCTTATACCCTATTGGGATGACTCCAATAATCTTGGAAAAACTGAGAGCCTACAGTAAGTGAGGTAGAGACACCATTATTGCCATGTGAGAGTGTTGAAGGGGCCCAAAGTCTCAGAGATGTAAGGATACATGAAAGGACTTATGTTATAAGTAAATGTATACGATGATCATGCTATCAGATATCCATCAAAGAAGGTATCAGGTGACTGTGTTCCCTTAGAGGACACTTCTTCTACTGAAGCAATAAAGAAAACACTAGTAAGAGGGACTCCAGGGGCACCTGGGTGGCTCAGTCCATTTAGTATCCCACTCTTGATTTCAACTCAGGTCATGATCTCAGGGTCAGGAGATGGACCCCCACATGGGGCTCTACACTGAGCAGGGACTCTGCCTGAGATTGTCTCCCTCTCCCACTCCATCGCCCTCTGCCCCTCCCCCCACTGTCTCTCTCAAATAAATAAGTAAATAAACAAAATCTTTTAAAAAAAAATTTTTTTAAAGAGCTACTCCAGCTGGTGGGAAGCCAGTGGTATGAGATACTGTCACACCTCTAAGCTTCCTAGAGTCAAAGGCAATGATAGGATTCCAGAACACTTGAATACAGACTTAATGCCACCCCCAAAGACATAGAGGATGCAGCAGAAATAATCACATCATCTGTCCATTTAATTCAGCAGTCTGGCCCATCCAGAAATCAAATGGCTCTTAAAGAATTACTGTAGACTGCTTAAAGTTCAACAAAGTAGTGGCCCAACAACATCCCCATACTTCACTTGTAATCATTTACAAGGTCTCTCATACATGGTATGCAGTCAATGATCTAGGAAATGTATTCTTTTCTATTCTGATTAGAATGGAGGACCCGAAACAGTTTACATTCATGTGAGATGAACAATATTCATTTACAATTTTTCCTCAAGGCTATGTTAACACTCTTGCCCTCCTCAGTTTAGTCTTCCAGTATATGACCCCCCACACAAGATATTTGGCCTCTTACCACTACACGTAGTGGGTAATAACTGTAATTTCTACTACATTGATAACATCACACTGATAGAGCAGTTTACACAAGCAGTTGCTAGTACATTGGATGCCTTGGTAAAACACCTGTGCTCCAGAAGGTGAGAGACAGAATGCAAACACACAAATACCTATGAAGATTCAGGAACTCAAAATATTGGGTGTTTTTACAGGTCCAGCTGTCAGGGGCATGCTACAATAACCCATCCAAAGTAAAATTCATGAAGAAAGAATCAGAGTCCCAGTAGGCCTCTGTGGGTTTTGGAGGCAACATATTCCTCAGCTAGGAATAGTTCTCCAACCCAGAGACCATATGGCACAGAAGGCCCACAGGCATTCGGTGGGATACAGAACAGCAGAGGCTCCGCAGCAGGTCCAGGTATAGTACAAGCAGCCCTGCCACTTGGACCACATGATAGAACAGGATCTATAAGGAAAGCTGTGGTCTTGGAGAAAGAAGCAACATGAAGCTTATTACCAGCCTCACTGAGGGAAAAATGCAGGTCCTGAGCTTCAGGAGACATTCTATACCACCCATAACAAAGGATGTTATGGCTTTTGAGAAAGAGCTCCCAGTGTGTCTGTTGGCCTTAATAAAGAATGTACTCTTGTCCAGGAAGCACCATGTGAGCATGTATCCAATTCTGCCCTAATGCACTGGGTCCCATCAGAGCTTCCAATAAATAAAGTAAAATGGGCAAAGCAAAAATCATAAGATATAAATGGAGCTCCATCTAAATGGAGCCCAAGTAAAAGAAGGGAGTGCGATTAAGCAACAACTCAAATGTGCATGAATAAAACCTCCCCTTTCCCACCTCCAAGGTCACTCCTGTTGAAGTAATCAACGTCAAAACTTGTTGTGTGTCCTTTATAAAGTCCTCCCTGTGCTCACTTGCACCTGCATGCACATGCACATTTTATTATACAGCATTGGCCCTTGGTCTTAATGATCAGAGCTACACTTTGATCTCCAGCTTGATTTTTTTTTCACCTAACAATAACTGCATACAATCTCCAGGTCAGTCCATAATTACCTAGTCTTTTTATTTGCTGTACATTTCATATGCACACACACAAAATTGACTTTTCTTATAGTGATGGATATATTGATGATTTATTTTACTTTCCATACAAAGTGCTGAAATATGTGTAATCTTATTCATTGGCATTTATATTCCTGTCAACTAGATTTCTAAAGGAGGGATTTCTAGGTCAGATGCCATATAAATTTATCATTTTATATGGAAACTACCAAGTTCTTTGTGAAAATGGAGTATTCATGCTATTAGCAGGAAGTAAGAGTGGACATGGCCATTTTTGGAACTTGACCTTCACAAGAAACTAACAATATTCTATCTACATTGAAAGGCACTGCATTGGCATTTTAATTTCCTTTCATTTCCTTGACCAGTAATGATAGTAAACTTTTTTCCATATAATCTTGTTATATGGATACCCATTTCTGTGACTTGCTTGTTCATTAGTTTGGCCATTTATGTATTTTATTTTTCTTTGAATTTTAGACTGTTATTTCATTATCAGGGATAGTACTTCATTGTTTGGAACATGTGCACAAACACTTTCTCTTGTTTTATTATTTCCCTTGTAATATTGTTTGTGGTACCCTAAACTTTCATTACAACTTCTGGGTTTCATGTCGGGATTAAATAGTATTCAAACATCCATGATTGTACGAATATTCACCTAAGTTTTCTTCCAATATCTTTTCACATTTATATTCTCAATCCACCTCTATATTATTTTGAATCTCTCATCATGTCACAAACAAGATGGGGCAGAAAAATATTTAAGAACTACTCCATTTTTCAGATCTTCTCTGAACTGGCAGAGCACGGACTCACATGCTGCTTCCGATTTCCACTTCAGTGATTGTTTTCCTATAGAGTCTGTACCAACATCCATGGTACACAACTGTTAACAGACCTCTATTTTACAAAAACCATTAGGTAATTTTTCCTTTCAAACTTCCTCCTGAATGCATTTTTCACCTCCTTGTTCCTCAGACTATAGATGAGGGGGTTCAACATGGGGATTACCACAGTATAAAATAGAGAAATCACTTTATTGATATCCAGGGAGGAAGTTGAGCCAGGCCGAACATAGATAAAGAAAAGAGTCCCATACAGGATGGAGATGACTGCCAGGTGAGACGAGCAAGTGGAGAAAGCTTTCTGCCTCCCATCAGCAGTTTGGATCTTCAAGATGGCCACCACGATGCAAACATAGGAGACCATGATGATCAAGCCACTGAGCACACCAATTGCTCCAGCCAAGATGAATAGCACTAATTTATTGATCCATGTGTCTGCACATGCTAGAGAAAGCAGTGGAGAAATGTCACAGAAGAAGTTATTGATGATATTTGGACCACAGAAGGGTAAGCGAAAGGTGAGAATTGTATGGGTCATTGTGCTTATAAGAGCCACAGCATAAGACCCTACCACCAGCTGCACACAGACCCTCTGGGACATGATGAGTGTATACAGCAAGGGCTTACAGATGGCCATGTACCGGTCATATGCCATGGAAGCCAGGAGGAAACATTCAGATGCCACAAAGAAACCAAAGAACCACATCTGTGCCGCACAACCCATGAAAGAGATGCGCTTTTTCTCTGCAAAGATATCACACAGCATCTTGGGGGCAATGGAAGAAGAAGAACAAATATCTACAAGGGACAAGTGGCTGAGAAAAAAGTACATGGGAGTGTGGAGTCTTGGATCAGTCCATATGAGAATGATCATCCCTACATTACCCCCCAGGGTGACAAGATAGACAAAGAGAAGCATGACAAGGAGGACAATCTGCTGATGGAGATGATCTGTGAGGCCCAAGAAAAAAAATTCAGTCACTTCTGTCTGATTCTTATCCTCCATCAGCCAGCTGTACAAAAAGGAAAAACAAATTTATAATTAAAAATTTCAATCATGAACAGTTACAAACAATATTTTAAACCAATAACATATTCTCCTAAACAGACATATAATGGGTAATTACTGAAATATTGTTGAACTAGAAGACTATATTTCCATGTACTAAGTCTAGGAGTTGTGCATAGATACTGTGTAAACTTGGAAAATACACCATTGATCTCTTCGGATTCAGTACTCTCTCCCATAAAAAAAAGGAGTCCAACTATATTGTCTAAACCTCCCTCAAGTTCCATTTGAAATGGGAATTAGTCTTCACATTTCATTTTATTGTGTTATGGGATAATAAAACTCACTTAAGAATACCTTTACTGGAAGAACTGTAAAATCTCACCGATGTGATATTCAGATCTTTACATTAGGCATCTGGGAAAGACTAAGCAAGGGAGTTCCTGTTCTCACTGAAGGATCAGTACCATTCTAATATTATTAAGGCACAATTCATAGATGTGTTTATCAGTCTACTCCCTACTTGCTCTGATAACAGGATATGGAAAGGATAATGCATATAATTAGTAAAGCAGTTATTCATATAAAAGAATATGATTTCATGGAAGAAATTGAGAGGTCTTGTGTGTAAGAACAGGTGATCTGCCAAATTTTGGACAGCAAAATGGAAATGGCATGACAATTGTATAGAAATTTAAGCATCTGTTTGCACCAAAATAGCGCATTAATTTATGTGACTCCCTATACATTATATAAACTTCTTTTGAAACACTTATCCTGACATCTGTCAGGCAATATCAATTATAGTAATGGGTAAAATATCAAATGGGAATGATTTGTACAAGGAACACCATGAAGAAAATATTACTTTTTGTCTCATTACTTTGGGAAAAAGAAATCAAATGGTTTCCAAAGAGACAATCACTATGTAGGAAAATTTATATGAAAAATCTGGTTTGGGGCACCTGGGTGGCTCAGTTGGTTAAGCAACTGCCTTCAGCTCAGGTCATGATCCCAGGGTCCTGGGATCGAGTCCCGCATCAGGCTCCTTGCTTGGCAGGGAGCCTGCTTCTCCCTCTGCCTCTGCCTGCCACTCTGCTTGCTTGTGCTCTCTCTCCCTCTCTCTCTGACAAATAAATAAATAAAATCTTAAAAAAGAAAGAAAGAAAGAAAGAAAAATCTGGTTTTAAGTAACATTTACTATCACTTCAATTAATGTCCTCTCCAAATAAAATAAAACCAAGATACTATTCATATTATACAATAATTACATAGGAAGCTTGATATATGATATAAATAGGGACTGTATCTATTCGATTTGATTCTTTTATCACTGTCATAATTATTTGCTCAATGCTCTATAAAGTATGATTTCAGCAGTCACAAAGACAATTCTGAGCTTATGAGAGGAGCATCAGCCATGACATAAATATTTATGCCAGTCCAAATACACTAATAAAGGTATGTGGAGATTAGTGGGTAGAAAAGACAGGCTGCTTCTAGTTTTGATCCAATCTCTTTCTTTCTTCCTTCCTTCCTTTCTCTTTTTTTCTCTTCTCTCTTCTCTTCTCTTCTTTCTCTTCTCTTCTCTTCTTTCTCTTCTCTTCTCTTCTCTTCTTTCTCTTCTTTCTCTTCTTTCCCTTCTCTTATCTTCTCATTTGAATATAAACTATTTTGAGACAAGGAGGATAATCTCTATACCCCTTTCATACCTACATTCTGTGGCCTTAGAAATATTCATAGATATTGCAGTATCTCTATATTATGCAAAACTAAACAGGAAATTCAGTTTAAAATGACACAAACCAGTTGTTTAGTCTTCCGAGAATGTGAACAAAATGCCAATCTGCTCTATTTAGAAAGCCTGAGCTAGGAAGGTTATTTTCCTGACATGTAAGCTCATCCTGATGTTTCTCCACCAAATTTCAAAAACGTCATCATTTTCCAAAATGCAACATACTCACTTATTTAAGGATATCCTTTTTGTATCTCTTTTAACTCCTTCAAAGGAAATGATCATTTTCAAGAATAAGGGAACACCCAACTTCCTTCATGGTGGTAACTTCTTCCAAGAGGCACGGCTTTCTAAATACATGGTGAAGAAGACAAGTCTCCATCTTGAAGAGTCTGGGATTGAAGAGATGGTAATTGACCTGCACATTAATATACATACTGCACAGAATAAGGAATCTCCAATAGTTCTCAGGAGTTTTCAGTAGTTTGGAGTCAGGTCCCCCAAAGAATTAAAACCTCAAGCGTTTACACCTAAAGGGACAAAATTAACATAACCTCAGTGGCACTTGGGCCAAGTATTATTTCCTGACTGTGTCTTTTCTCAAAGAGAGGATTCCTAAGAAAACAATGGGAATTGTCCCCCTGCTTTGGTGTCCTTCAAACCAAAAAGAGCTCTCTTTTCTATAAGTGGGGAGTGATACATTGAGCACCCAGGACCAGTTTGGAGGAAGTAGTTTGCTGCCTGAATTCTGGAGACACGTCCCCTGGTGTTAATCTCAATTCCACAGCTTTACTGCTTATGTCACATTAAGCACATTTTTAATTGTCTCTGTACCTCATTCTCCCAATCCCTAAACTAAAGAAGACAACAGTGTCTAGTTCACAAAGATCTTGGAAGGATTTAATGAAGTGATACATTTATTTATTTATCAGAGGTACATGGCTGAGATTCATCAGTCTTACACAATTCGCAGTGCTACATTTAAATTACTTAATGAGTGTCCAGCACAGAATCAGTGCTCATTGTGCTACATTTAAATTACTTAATGAGTGTCCAGCACAGAATCAGTGCTCATTAATGTTATATATTACTAGTAGAGATTTATAGCATAATTAGGGACATAATATCTAGATATTAAAATAAAGCAGCAGGGTTTTTTTATCTCTAGGCAAAATAAAATAAAGTCTGTGGGCTCCAAAGAAAAGACAGATTACTATAAAACTGAAATAGAGGAGAAAATACTCAAGGAAGGAATTACTCTAGAAAAATAAATAAAATTTAAATAGACTGAAGTTAGAGGGAAGATATTCCAGGTCAGTGCTAATGAGATCAGCAGCTGCAGGAGCAGAAGCAAGGAAGATGTTTTGGATGGAAGGGTCAGACAAGAGAGAAGCAAATGTGGAGTTTGATGAAACAGATTAAGGTATTGCAATCACCGCCTTCTCTGAGACCTTATTGTTGATAGAAGAGTTGATACCCCCTTCTACTTAACCCGTATAATATTTTATTGGTAGCTCATTTTAAATATCTATTTCAGAAGCTTGTCAAAAATAATTGGTGCTGTGTATTTGTTGAATTACTTGAAAATAATCCCTCCCCAAAATTTATAATTCATAATGGTGTATATTTAGCAGTTAAAATTATATTATATACATTTGATTAAGGATGGCAGGAAAATTCTTCTTAAAACCAATTAAAAATAATAAGAAAAACAACAAAAAAAGATTTCATTGACATTTTATTAAACCAAAAAAGGGAGGGAGGCGCAAAATGGCGGAGGAGTAGGAGACAGATTATCATCAGGTCCCAGAAATTCACCCAGATAGTTATCAAACCGTTCTGAACACCTACAAATTCAACAGGAGATCGAAGAGAAGAAGAGCAACAATTCTAGGAACATAAAATGGACCACTTTCTGGAAGGTAGGACATGTGGAAAAGTGAATCTAAAGCGATGGGAAGATAGACCCTGGGGGGAGGGGCCGGCTCCCAGCAAGTGAGAGAGCAGCAGAGCACAAAATCAGAACTTTTAGAAGTCTGCTCCACTGAGGAACGTCGCCCCAGAGGCTAAGCAGGGGGTGAAGCCCTCGTGGGGACAGTGTGGTCTCAGGACCCACAGGGACATAAAAAGACCAGGGGTGTCTGAGCACGACAGAGCTCCCAGATATCAGAGAGAAGCTGACTGGAGAGACGGAGCCAAGCTGAGAAGGTGTCTCTCAACTCGGTGTTACCCTGGGCCATGATCCAAAACACAGTCAGGCCACTGCTCTTTGAGCGGGCACCCCATGGGCGGCAGACCCGGAGAGAACCCCTCCTTCCTCCTCAGGGAGGAGCAGCATGGAAATGTGCTGCAGGAATTGGGTTTGGTGATTCTAAATGGGGCCACACACCAGAGATAAAAAGGCTTGGTCACAGGCCAAGTGAGCTCAGAGTGCAGCCAGAGACCAGGGAGACAGGAGGGACTGACTGCTTTTCTCTGAGGATGCACTGAGGAGTGAAGCCCTGAACTCTCAGGTCCTCCCGGTCTGAGATTAGTAGGCCACCATTTTCATCCCCGTCCCCCAAAGCTGCACACAAAGTGTTCAGGGAACAAAAGCTCCTGAGAGCGAACCCGAGCTGATTACTTAGCCTGGCCCCTGGTGAGGGTGGTGCAATTCCACCTCAGGCAAAGGCACTTGAGAATCACAGCAACAGGCCCCTTCCCAGAAGATCAGCAAGAACATCCAGCCAAGACCAAGTTCACAGATCAATGAGAATTGTGGAACTCCAGAGCTAGGGGAAAGCAACACAGAGAGTTCATGGCTTTTTCCCCATGATCCTTTAGTTGTTCAAAGTTAAATTTTTTTCTTCCTCTTTTCTTTTAAATTTTTCCTCTTTTCTATTTTAACATTTGTTAATTATTATATCTTATCAACACTTTTTAATCTTTTTTAACTTTCACTGTTATAGTCATATTTTACCCCTTCATTGTATTTAACCTTACTTTTTGTATACATATAGGGTTTATTCAACTCACCAGTCTAATAGATATAGATAGAGATACATACAGAGATAGAGATAGAGATAGAGTCAGAGACAGAGATAGATATAGAAACAGAAATAGATAATATAGATATAGATGAAATAGATATAGACATAGGGTTTTGTTTTATTTTATTTATTTTGTTTTTGTTTTTGTTTATTTTGTTTTTTGGGTTTTTTGTTTTTGTTTTTTGTCTTTTCCCTCTTTCTTCTCCCCCCAGTTTCAGGTCTCTTCTGATTAGGTTAGTGTATATTTTTCTGGGGTCATTGCTACCTTTAGTATTTTGTTCTCTCATCCATCTATTCTTATCTGCATAAAATGACAAGGCAGAAAAAATCACCACAAAAAAAAAGAACAACAGGCAGTAACGATGGCTAGGGACCTAATCAATGCAGACATTAGTAATATGACAGAACTAGAGTTCAGAATAACGATTATCAAGGTGCTGGCTGGGCTCGAAAAAACCATGGAAGATAATAGAGAAGCCCTCTCTAGAGAAATAAAAATCCTTTCTGGAGAAATAAAAGAACTAAAATCTAACCAAGTTGAAATCAAAAGAGCTATTAATGAGGTGCAATAAAAAAATGGAGGCTCTTACTGCTAGGATAAATGAGGCAGAAGAGAGAATTAGTGATTTAGAAGACCAAATGACAGAGA
>LNAC01001542.1:12556-32393 GCA_002007465.1 Ailurus styani
TTAAAAAAAAAAAAAAGAAATTATCTTCCTCTTGAGGAATCAGGGGATGTTCTGCAGCTTTTCAGTGAGTTTTAAAAGTTGGCTGAAGTGGGAGATAATGTCATTCCAGATGGGAGAGCCTCAGGAGAGAGAAAGCAGGCCAGACGTGGTAGGAATGAGCAACAGGGATCAGTTGAGCTAGTGCACTTCAGGCATGAAGAGATCCGTACAGAGACCTACACCAGGGAGTTTAGTATTTTTTCTCCTACAGAAGCCAGGGGGGAAGTTACTGGCATTTTCTGAGTGGGGCAAAGGCAGGACCAGAAACGTCTGTGCCACCAGGAGATTGACCTGGCAGCCTGTGTGGACTGGAGATGAGTGGGGATTAGCATAATAATTCCCAACTCTGACCCCACACCACTACAGGCTCTATGTTTTTGAAATTTTTTAACCAAATTGCATTTACATGCACTTAATTTTATTTCTTTCCATCAAAAGCATATATAAAACTACCCATCCAAGCTTCTGACAGTCCTAAGAATATCAGTGTAGTTGCCCTAAATATGAAATACGGCTAAAAGCTCAGAATACAGAAGTCTAATGTGAACAGCCTGGTAGGGTTTGAATTAGATTTTAGTGTTGAACCTAGCTCTTGAGAGTCTTATCATTTGTGCCTTCTTGAGCCCCTTTGGGCCTCTTGGAACTGAGGTTGTACTCGACAGTCTAGATAAGAGGTAACAAAGGGTAAGTTCTGAGAGGGGCAGTGGGGGAAGGGGGGAGGATTGCAAGGAAGGATGATAAGAGCATTGAAAGGACTTAGTCCCTGAATGGACCACAGTAGTGAGGGTCAGAGAAGCAATACCACTAAAGCGGAGATGACAGGAAAGAAGGTGCTGGTAAAAATAATAATACTTCTAACGTCCTGTAGCCATCTGACAAGACTTCATACTTGTAACTTACTATGTGTTTGACACTCTTGTTAATCATTCTACGAGAATTCATTCATTTTACTCTCAGCAACCTATGAAATATGACTATTATTTACGGGAGTGAAAACTGACTCACAGAGAAGGTGAATAACAGTTCCAGGGTCGCCCCGCTGGTAAGTGGTGGAGCCAGGATGCAGACGCATGATGTCTGACTCCAGAATTAGTACTCCAAACCCTCCACTATAAGGAACAGAGGAAGAAATCTTGGGGGACAGGTTGGCAGGTATCTTGAGTTCAGATGCTTGCAGGAGTGCCTGGTAAAGATACGCAGCAGGCATAATATCCATTCAGTTAACGCACAGACATTCCTCTGGGATACACAGGGCCTGTGTCATGGCCTTGTGTTTTCCCAGTGGACCCCCATTTATCTCTCAAAACCTCCCACAGGATTTAGTCTCATCTTCAAACTAGGAAAAGTCAGAGAAATCCTAGAAGCCCATATATCAGGTACGGTTCCTCTTTATTGCCCTTCAGTGAAGAGCAAAGCTACTTAAAGGATTTGGGCTTAATTTCAGAAGCAAGTTGTGCTAGGGACCTATCTCTTTGTAAGGGAGGGTATCACGTTGGCTTTCTGCAAAAGCGGTGAGTTTTGCCATATTGTGCCCTTTCATGTCTTTGTCCTTGTTTCATCCTGTTTCTGGCTTCAGGGGCTGACCAGAGCCAGAACTCTTGGGAGATAAAAAGCAGAAGTTACGATATATGTACTCTGTAAGTTTATACTCCCATTTAGGGAGTTGAGATGAACAGTTCTAAAGAGCAAACAAAATGAGATAGTTCATAATTATTACATTATGTGGGTAAAATTTAAGTGTAGTGGACATTGGGTTTTTAAATATGCCAGTGACCTCAGAACTGTAACCTACCCCATCTTCTCTATTACCTATAAATATCACTGTGCTTGCTCTAAGCCAACCATCTTTTGTCTAATTGTCACCAAATACACGCTGACTGTATTTTATTTTATTCTGCAGTTGTTAGACTTTGCATTTGTGCCTTTGAATTTTTACGTCTTACAGCTCAAAAAATAATAACACTTCTGTAATTAGTAAGCTGAGAGCTGAACCAGAAGTCGGCCTGTGGAATCCAGGCTATTAACTAGGATACTCTGTTGCCTCTCGTTGCCTGTTTTCCACAACTTCTAGACTTTTTTCCACTGGCATGACAGGTCTGTCAGATGGTGAGGGATCCTTTTGCCCCAGATGAGTGGGGTCAGGTTGAGTCTCTGAGCAGTGATCTCCCTGTCTGTGGAAGTCATCACCCAGCTACAATCTGAATACATCACTCAATTACCCACATATTCCTCACTTCTTAATTGAACACAAGATCTCCAGCAGGTAACTCAGTGCAGGAAAAGCAAAGGCAAATGAAATGTATTCCCTGTCCTAGGGAGCTTGCTCTAGTTGGGGAGAGGTGAATAAACAATCATGATAGAGTTTACATGGTTTACTAGAGGTGGGAAAAAAAGACAAAACTGGTCAAAATTAGAATATGAAACGATAGGTGAAATCTGAAGATAGTCCCACTGAAGCCTTAAAACTCTAAGTGCTGGTATTAGGTGAGATTTTTGCTTAAAAGAATGAAGATATGAAAAAGGATGTCCCTTTCGTCCTGACCATATTACAGTTTAAGTAATAGCAATTTTTTATATATTTGACCTCCCTGAGTTATATTCATGTTCTTTCTTGGGTGTCTGTTGTTTACCCCTGCTCTTTGAGGTTTCAGACTGCCTGGATTACGTGTATAGGTAAAGTGGGAAGCCGTTCTCTTAGTACTTTCCCAGTACTTTTCCTTCTTGTCTCGTCTCCCCCTTCACCTGTCTGTAAGAACAGTCTCCTCTGCAGAATTAAGCTCTACGTGTTACATTCTTTTCGTTTGCTCTGTGTGTTTGTGTACTCGTAAGCATTTTTCACAGTTCTAAACTGGGAATGGACTTTGCCTGGGAGTTTTATCATTAATGGACATTCCTTGAAGAAGAAGATTTACACTGTATGTTTTGCAGACTTTTTTCAGCAGCTCAATGGCCTCCCCAAAGAAGAAGCTTCAAGGTCTCGTTGCTGCAACCATCACGCCAATGACTGAGCAGGGGTAACTATCATTTGGGATCTAAGGGGAATCTGTTCTCACTCCCCCAAAATGGACAGAAGTTCTCTATAATAGCAGTCACTTAGATTCTGCGCCTCTGCGGTACTCTTGCCAAATGGCCACTTCTGTCAGGCATCCCTCCCCAGTCCCGTCTCTGATCCCAAGTCAGAGAAGAGTCTCTATATCACAAACAGTGCAGAAAGTAAGAATGTAAGACATGGCATCTTGCCTTTCTCCCAGTATCTATGAGCACCACGAAATAAATTCTCCTTGGATTTCATCAGAGGCCTGGGTTTCCCAAATAGGGCCCATGGAATTGGACGAGGAAAATCTCATTTTAGCAGGATTTGCTCCTAAGTAAGCCCTGGCCTGTCCCCTCTAGATCCTGTCTCTAGATAGCTGCGGGATTCCCCCTCAGGCTAATCAGAGATGGGATGAAAATGTCCTCCCCTGAGGAAAGAGGGGAAGTTAGCTGCAAGGTGGACCCTGTGGTATGTTTACAGTCTCATTTCAACATGGGTTCAATGTTGGGGGCCTGCAGGAGTGGGAGGTAACAGACGATTGCTGAGAACTCATTACCCAGACAGGCACCCTCACTGCCAGGTGACTGTTGTGGCAGGCCCTTTGCTCATGCTGTCAGGTAAGGGTCACGTGCCACAGGTGTGGAACCCCTCTCTGGACATTGCCGTGGACGAAAGGGGGATTTATCCACCTGGATCTAAATGCTTTTGACCTGGTAGAGGGATCAGTCTGCCAAAACAGTCAGAATTCTGGCTTCTCGAAGCTTCTTCTTTCTTTCTTTATAAAATACCATGATAATTAATCTGCATGATGGAGTTCTGGGTGTTAAAGTGAGACAATCCATATAATGGTATTCAGCACAGGGTCAGGAGGCACTTAGGTCAGTACGTTCACTTGAACCAAATGGGGATAAAAGGAAGAAGCAGCATTTAAGAGATCTTTAAGAAAGGCTTTTACTTTTTTGGTCTTCTGTTGCTGAATTTGTAAACCTTAACCCTACCCCTTTAAAATAAGTGAACTTTCTTTTTTTTTCTTTTAAGATTTTATTTATTCATTTGAGACAGGCAGAGAGAGCACAGGTAGGGGGAGAGGCAGAGGGAGAGGGAGAAGCAGGCTCCCCGCAGAGCAGGGACCTGGACATGGGGCTCCATCCCAGGACCTGAGCCGAAGGCAGACACTTAACCATCTGAGGCACCCAGGCACTCCAATAAGTGAAATTTCTTATGACTTCGTATTCTCATTCAAAGTTGGCCATATCACAGTCTACCCTTAGATCACTGGAGTTCAAGATCTCCAGTTTCTTTTTCTTTTTCTTTAAGATTTTATTTAGCTAGACAGTGAGAGAGGGAACACAAGCAGGAGGAGAGGGAGAAGGAAAACCAGGCTTCCTGCTGAGCAGGGAGCCCGATGCAGGGCTGGACCTCAGGACCCTGGGATCATGACCTGAGCTGAAGGCAGACAATGACTGAGCCACCCAGGCGCCCCAAGACCTCCAGTTTCTAAGTTTCATGAAAAATCCCATCTAAGTCTAAATCAAATTCTTGCAGAGATGGCGTTTCGATTACTCAGCGATTCATAGCAATTCTTTTTCTGTTGCTTCTCCATATCCGTAAGTCCAGAGAAAGGCTGAAGTCAGCTCTTTGTCTATGTGTTAGCTGCTCGTTGGGCCAATAAAACAGATCCATCATGTGATTGCATGAGCAGGCAGGATTCACTTCCTGTTACTGAGAAGGATCCTGTTAGCAGGCTCACAACACTATATCTGGTTGATGCTGCTTTAACCTTTTGAATCAGAGCCCTCAGCCTAGAAGAGACTCCTTGAACAGGCATGTTTGTTCAGTTGGGACTCACTAAGAGTTTTAGTGTGTTCTTCTTCCTTATTCTGCGGTTTCTGGGAACATCAGGCCTCACACATGGAGATAAATGACTCTGCTTTTCTGGATCCTTCTTCATTCCCCAATACCTATGGCCCTTCCTTCATTTCTCCATTTCTTCTTTTTTTCATCAATTCTTTTCCCTTCTAGGATTTTCTAGGACCTTCACTTTCCTGATGTGTGCAATCAAACTAAGAATGCATTTGTTTTGCAAGGGCCTTAAGAATTAAATTAAAATGTATATCAGTACAGAGCACACAGTAGACTTGTAAGCTTTATTAGCTCTCCTTTCTCCTACCTCCTCCCCCATCCAAACATTGCTGTAGGTACAAAGCAAGACTGGAGCACCCACTGAGAGCAGGTGGGCATTTGCTTGCTTGCCCACAGGGAAGTGTGAATTTATGACATGTTTCCAGGAGACAGAAAGAAGGGTCACATGGAACTGAAAAACTGGAAATTATGCCTGGTGACCTGTCATCATGGAAGTTTTCCTAACCTGGCTTATAAAGTAAGCCATAGCCTCCGTGGTTGCGAATGACTGAGCAAGAACTATTCCCCTGCGTCCTTTTTCCTTTATAATTCTGAGAAATACCCAAATTTGATTCTGAATATAAGTTGGTGTTCTGAAGTGAGGAAGTTGGCAGGAAGATCATGGTTAAATGGATTTTAGTTAGATTATCTGGGTTCTTCACCCCTAGCTTTACCACCAATTAGCTGTCTGACCCTGGGGAGGTCTTGTTACCTGATAAAAGTTCTCTTTCATATTCTGTAAAGGGTTCAGCCATATCATCTCTAAGTCCAGTTAGAATTCAAAGAGTGCAGCCCTCTGCTGTCATGTCATGAGGGAGATTGTAGTGATCCCCAGGAAGAATGTAGAAAGTACCTTTAGCCCCAGCCCAACCTGCACACTGCAGCCCAATGAGCATCCTCATAAATAAATCTAATTGTGCCACTTCCCTCTTTAAGACTTTCTGCTGACCCCCTTTTTTCAAAGCCTTACTACTCTGTCATGTGGTCCATGGACTGTTTGCTCTATATCACGTAGGAAGCTGCTAGAAAGGCAGAATCTCGGGTCCTCCTACATAGCACTAAATCAAAACCTGCATTTTAACTGTCCCTGGATGATTCTTTAGCACATTAAAGTCTGAAAGGATCTGATCCAAAGTTAAAAGCCCAGACTATCTGGAATACCTCTCCTGCTACATTTCTGTTGCCCCCAAGCATGTCATGTTCTTTTCTTCCCTCCGTGCCTTTACACATTCTGTTTCCTCTCTACCTTTTTCTACCACTATGCTCTCCTCTCTCTACTCCATGTGAACACTTCTGTTCATCCATCAAAACCATCCTCTGCTGCTTCTTCCCCATTTCCTATAAAGAATTTCAGAATCCTTCCCCCTGTGCTCTCACAACGGCCTATGTACACCTTTTTACATCACATCAGAATTATTTGTTAATGAAAATGAGTATAATAACTGTTTGTTACATTCCTGTCTCTCACAATAGGCTTTGAGCTGCTTAACCTTATTTCACAGATATTTATTGAGTATCAGCCAATACACAAGGGCCGAGCCTATTTCTTATTTATCCTTGTATCTTCAGCTTCTAGCACACTGAATGCTAAATTTTGTTATTTCATGAGGAAAAGAAGCTAACACTGATGGGCCAAACACTACATGTCAGTTGTGCTGGCATTTTAATGTACATATTCCGATTCAATCTTCATAACAGCTCTGAGAGAGAACTGCAACCTCCATTTCCACAGTTGATGAGACCAAGATCCTAAACATTAGCCCACTGTGCTTAGCCATGGAGCCAGAGAGAAAGGTCTTTCTCTACCCATCTCAACTCTTACCTTTCTACACTACAGTAGAAGACGTTTGCTTTCCTTAGTTGTTTCAAGAAGTCACTTCTTAGTGATCCGAAGGGGCACGTGTGCAGCCGAATGTTTATAGCAGCAATGTCCACAATAGCCAAACTATGGAAAGAACTTAGATGTCCATCAACAGATGAATGGATAAAGATGTCGTACACACACACACACACACACACACACACACACACACACACACACACACTGGAATACTATGCAGCATCAAAAAATGAAATCTTGCCATTTTCAATGACGTGGATGAAGCTAGAGGGTATTTTACTAAGTGAAATAAGTCAATCAGAGAAAGACAATTATCATATGATCTCTCTGATATGAGGAATTTGAGAGGCTGGGCCGGGAGTTGTGCAGGATAGGGAGGGAAAAAAATGAAACCAGATGGGACTGAGGAGGGAGAAAAACCATAAGGGACTTTTAATCTCAGGAAACAAACTGAGGGTTACTGGGGGGTGGGAGGGTAGGGATAGGGTGGCTGGGTGATGGACATCGGGGAGGGTTTGTGCTTTGGTGAGTGCTGTGAAAGGTGTAAGCCTGATGATTCACAGACCTGTACCCCTGAAGCAAATAATACATTATATATTAATTTAAAAAAAAACTCTTCCGAGGTTCCCCACCTTATATAAGAATAAAAATAACCATGAAAACAAACAGACAAAAAAGAAGTCAATACTTCCCTTGGCAAGCACAATCATTAAAACAGAGTCTATTTCATGGGCACCTGGGTGGCTCAGTAGGTTAAGCGTCTGCCTTCAGCTTGTTCATGATCCTGGGGTCCTGGGATTAAGTCTCGCATCAGGCTTCTTGCTCAGATGCGAGCCTGCTTCTCCCTCTTGCCTGCCACTCCCCCTTGCTTGAGCTCTGTCTCTTTGTCCATCTCTCTCTCTCTTTCTCTCTCTCTCTCTCTCGCTCTCTTTCTGACAAATAAAACCCTTAAAAAAAGAAAAGAAAGTCCATTTCAAATTGTCCAAACTGTCGGGCGCCTGGGTGGCTCAGTGGGTTAAAGCCGCTGCCTTCGGCTCAGGTCATGATCCCAGGGTCCTGGGATCGAGCCCCACATCAGGCTCTCTGCTCAGCAGGGAGCCTGCTTCCTCCTCTCTCCTCTCTCTGCCTGCCTCTCTGCCTACTTGTAATCTCTCTCTCTCTGTCAAATGAATAAATAAAATCTTAAAAAAAAAAAAAAGTCACGTTCTCTTAAAAAAAAAAAAACAAAAAAACAAATTGTCCAAACTGTCAAAAAAAAAAAATTGTTTTCTCTCTCAGATGCCTCTGGCTTCACCTCACAGCACACTCTATTAAAAACAGACTGCTTACCCCAGTCCAAAGGGGCCTGGACTGCTGGATTCAGAGTTGTGTATTGTCTGTTGAACTGTGTTGGGAGACTACATGACCCAGATTCCCAGAACAGAATGTTTTCTGGCAAGGCAGGGAAGTTATGGTCCCTGAATACTTCTCTGCCGAAGGAGTTTTAAGGTAGCCAAGTAGTTATTTTGCCAAAAGCGTGTATAACTTTCATCTGATTTTGAATGCTGAGAGTTATATGTAAAAGGCAAAAAAAAAAAAATCAGATTTTCTGACATGTGTACCAGTTATGAAAAGACCTCCCTGGTGATTCTGTGTTCTCAAATAAAGTAAAAGTCTTTCACTTTGTGTCCTACACCAGGAGAGGAAATAAACAGCAATAGAGATTTTTCTCTGAAAAGCCACTTCAGAAAAATTCTGTCACTCTTCTGTCCTAAGAGAAGAGATACAGCCTACATGCTGCTTCAAACTGTATCCATTCAGGGCCTCAGTTTGTTGCAAAAATTATTAGATAAACATTCTCCCCTCTTACATGGTTTGGAAGTAAACTGAATGTCCAAAGATAGAGGAGTAGCTAAATTCTTTTCATTCACACAATGAAATGCTGTGTAGCCAGTATAGGAACAGAACATTTGAAGATGTGGGAAAATACTCAATTTGGCATGCTAAGTGAAAAAATATTATAATATTTTGTGCAATATGGCCATATTCATTTAAGAAAATGCTGCATTGTGTGTTTGTGAATAGAAAAATATCAAACTAGTAAGAGCGATCGTCTCCAAGGAGATAATGGGCGGGTTTTTCCATCCTTTTTTATAGTATGTGTACTCTCAAAAGTAAATGACATAGCTTCTATAGCATGAAAAATTAAAAGAAAATCATGGACCTAAGGCAAAGAATCTGAACCCATGGGAATTGAAAGTAAGATACTAAATTGGAATTAAGTAGGGGAGTGACTTCGGCAAGCATGGTATTTGGTTCCGAGTCATTCAGCCCTGAGGTGGCCAGTACTTAGATGTGTTCTTGGGGCTCACGAAGGAAGAGACATGCCATGGAAAGCCAGTCCCGCCTTTGGAAGAGAACTGAGTTGTGCCACTACTCACTTCCATGAGCAATGAGCCCCAGATCACCATCCACTGGGGAGGAGAATAACCCAGTCTTACCACTCGCATTATCTCTAGTGACTTCCGGGTCGCTGATAACAATCAGCCTGCAAGCAATCAACAGGAACCCACATACCACAGAGAGCTAGATTATGGTGGGAGAACAGGGAAGGGAACAAAGTCCCCAGAGAGAATGATCATCCTGCTCCTACCTTGGCCCTCCTGTTGGGGTACCTTTGTGACAACTAGGGTAACAGCTCTGGGTAATTTCCCTAGGCTCACTTGTGATTGTAGCCACTGAGCAACAATGCCAAGGGCTGCAAACTTGCCCCTCTAGTCAGGCAGAGACCTGAAATCCCTGAGGTGGTCTGGGGGCTTCTCTGCCTCCGAAGGGTGCAGCCACGGCTCCTCCCCACTCTTCAGTGCTGTAGAGAAATGTAGGCCAGGTCTCGTTAGGTCTGCCTTTTCAGTAATTTTTTTTTTTAGCCAGAAAACAAATGTTTAATAACATTGTGAAAGTCAAAACATTTAGGAGCCATCTCTTTTTACCCCTTTTCTCTAAGAGGATTTGGTAGTTCCAAAAGACCATCTGTCCAAGGACATTTTGGGGTGACACTGCCACTGCCCAGAAATTCTCCTGTTAGTGTCACTCCTATAGGCTAGGGACATTTTGTAAGAAGCAACAAACTGCTTTCTTGAAGGGATAGATAATGTATCACGCATTAGCACCCTTAACCGGAGGGAAATTGTAGCTGTCATCCAGCAAAGCCTAAAGGAGTAGGGGTTCGGTGAGGATGGAAGCACTCCCCACTGAAGCCATAGAGGGAAGTGTGGAGTTCACTGAGGAAGGAGAAGAAACCGAGGATTTCAGATGCTGGCCTAGATCTGCCTCAGGGTGCAGCCAACTCCCTGGAAAGAGAAGGCACCAGAACAGGGCCAGATAGACAGCAACTCAAGAATGTCGGAGGGAAGGAAGAGCGCAGGATTTCATCTTGTTTATTCCAGACCTGCTTCCTCCTTGAAATCTCCTCTCCCACCCTCCCTAGTTGGAATGATTAGTCCCCCTTCTGAACCCCTGTGCACTTTCTAACTCAGTCGTAGCCCTCAACATACATTCCTTAATGTTCTAGTTATTTGTATACTGTGCCATCTGCTTTCCTCGGTTAATAGTGAAGTTTAGGTGTATCCTGCAGGTGTGGGGATAAGCTGCTTTGAAGGCAGAGATCATGGGTGTTTCATCCTCCTTGAGCTGCTGCACCACGCCAGGTGCAGACAAGGGATAGTCAGGTGTAAAAGGCACAGTGCCTGCCTTCAGGAAGTCCTTGCTCTAACCTGGAGGGTGGGTGTAAACAATCGTCCTCGTAGTAATAAAGATGTAAACTTTGATGAGGGTGTGAGGTCTGTGTGAGGTATTTCCGGGTTCATCATGAGGAGCAGCAGCAGCAGTAATGATTGAGTGTTTCACTGGAGCCAGGTAGAGTGCTGAGCACGTGTAGTAGACTGGCCATTAGAGGCCAGCTTGGCAGTGTGAGCCCCTACTGAGCTTAGAGTCCACACTGGGGATACACACATACATACCCTAACAGAAACAGTTTCTCTCCTTAAGTATTTCTGAATATAGAAAGAAGCTCTCTGGCTTCCCTTTCCAAATGAAGCATTAAATTAAAAACCGAAAGAACACACATCAGGCAGAGTACAGTACCTACCAGCCCTTCCAGAGCTCTCCAGGCTCCTCCTCGGTGAAAAAGCCAGGCCTACTCTAGGTGATCTTGAGTATGTGGCTGGGATGGGATTGGGGAGGTCCCAAGACTTCAGTGAAAGTGCCTGGGAGCTTCCACCATAAGCTGTGGGCACTAGGTGTATTTCCTGTTTCCAGTCTGATTTGGAAGTGTGATTGGGAGCTGTTTCCTGGTTGCTTGTTTTGGTAGATGGACATTGTAAGTCAAAATCTGGGTTTGTATCCTGCAAACAAAGCTGCTGATTGATTGTGCATCTCAGAGCTTATGCCAAGCGGTGAAGGGCTGATGGAAGCAGCCAGGAGTAGGTTCCAAATGTCAGTAATGAGGCATGGGTGTTTCAAGTTGAACAGGTCAAGCTGACCTAAATGGAGGTGTTGAGATAGATTGTCCAGGCAAATAACTTACCCATCCTCCCTTTAGGTGAATACAATCTAAGTTTGTCCCTGTTGTGCATTCAGGGAGCCCCTCTGCTCAGCAAGACTGACTGGCCAGGATTTGGCATTTGAGCAAGAGGGGTAGGGAGTGCAGTGTTACAATACACAAGCCATTATGGAGGGAGTCTGCTCTCCTTGGAAGCCTTACAACTGCCTCAAAGCTCACTCTTCTCAAGTGGCTGGATCAGATGTCATTTGCATGTTGTGGACAGTGATCACCTGTGCATTCTTTGCTTTTATCCCTCTTGTTCCTATTACCTTTGACAAATACCTTTTGATGTCTTTGTTTTCTATATGCATCCGATTTTTTGTTTTGTTTTTGTTTGTTAAGGAATACAGTAAGTAAAGATGAAAAGCATGTTAATAAGTTTGAAATTAAACTAGGATTCTCTGGCCCCCACTGGCAAAAATGTAAATGGAAGCCAACTAGTACTTTTTGGTGATGTCACCATAGCTTTGGTGACATTTAATACCCGTTAGAGCCATAGCCACAGTTTTCCTTTGGATTTTCGCTCTCCATCCCCCATCATCCTCACCTGCATTTTGATTGAGAACAGGTCACTTTATATGATGTGTGTGTGTCGCTTTCTAGATTTTAAAAATCAATATGATTTTATGGAAAAGAGCCCTTACTGCCTTAAGCATCAGATCCTTCCAAGGTCTTTTGCTCTTCAGACTGCTGAGTACATGCAGATCACAAGGGGATCTTGTTACAGTGCAGATTTTGACTGGGTGGGACTATGTGGGGCCTGGGACCCTCTCTGCCTTTCTTACAGACCCCCCAGATGCCTATGCTGCTCTTGCACAGACCGTGCTTTGAGAGGTTGTGAGAGCAATGTTCCTCTCCAGTGTTAATCCTCTTTGATTTAAAACTAGCAAATACAACCAAAGCTTTCATTTGCTGTCACAAACATTAAGTCTTAAATTATTAAGATCGAACTTTCCTATCTTGTAAGCCTAAAAAATGATTGCTTCTCGCCAAGTGGAAAATATTAAATTCTCATTTAACCATGGCCCCAATCATTCTTCTTCCCCCAAAAGGCAAAAGATTATTAAATATTTACTTTTTAAATATTACTCATGGGAATGCTTAAAGGTAAAGTCTTTGTGATAAATAATGGTGTGTGCCTCACGCAAGTGAAGCATATATGGATTAGTAGAAAAATTACTAGGCCCAAAACACAAGGAAAAATCCAGGCATTACTTAGAGCAAGTTAAGAATTTTACAAGTTATGGGGCACCTGGGTGGCTCAGTGAGTTAAAGCCTCTGCCTTCGGCTCAGGTCATGATCTCAGCGTCCTGGGCTTGAGCCCCGCATCGGGCTCTCTTCTCAGTGGGGAGCTTGCTTCCTCCTCTCTCTCTGCCTGCCTCTCTGCCTACTTGTAATCTCTCTCTCTGTGTCAAATAAATAAATAAAATCTTTGAAAAAAAAAAGAATTTTACAAATTGGCTAAGTAGACTTTTTCTTTTAATTCATTTTAGTTAATATATAATATATTATTAGTTTCAGGGGTGGAGTTCAGTGATTCATCAGTCACATAGAACACCCAGTGCTCATTGTATCAAGTGCCGTCCTCAATGCCCATCACCCAATTATCTCACACCCCCACCCCCTTCCCACTTGCACCCCTCAGTTTGTTCCCTGTGGTTTGCCTCCCTTTCTGTTTTTATCTTATTTTTCCTTCCCTTCCCCTACGTTCATCTGTTTTGTTTCTTAAATTCTACATATGAGTGAAATCATGTGGTATTTGTCTTTCTCTGATTTATTTCGCTTAGCGTAATATGGCTGGGTGGACTTCTAATAACTATGAACAAAAGAGAGCAGTTAAAGATTTGGGGATTGGTTGAATAATAATCTAAAGGCTAAATATGCTTTTTTCCCCCATTTTTTTCCTGTGTCCTTCAGAGAAATCAACTTTTCAGTCATTGGTCAGTATGTGGATTATCTTGTGGAAGAACAGGGAGTGAAGAATATTTTTGGTGAGTCATCTTTAGACATTTCTATTCCGGTTCTTAGAAAGCAGCTCTTACCTGGTTACTAGTTAGGAGGTCACAGTGTCTTGTGTCATAGGTTATGATTGAGCCTGGCTAAGCTAAGTATAAAATTTGTGAATCTAGAGACTCATCAATTTTATACCTGGAAAGCACATCAAGAGATTACCTGATTTGGTGGGATATCTTCAAAACAGATAAGGTATTATTTTTATCCCAACTTAAAGAAGAAAATCTATGGCTCAGATATATTATTTGGGGTGCCTAAAGGCACTTAGCCAAAAATGGTAGAGTAACAGCAAAATCCAGACTTCTCTCTCTTAATGGGCTTTTTTGTGTCTTCACCCAGACCTTTCATATGGTAACTGTAGAAAAACTCTAAAGGTAGCACAGAAAAGAATCACAGGTCTAGCAGTTACACTCATTTATTTCATAGCTGGTGGAATCAAATCAGACCTTGCTCACTTTAGGCCAGAGAACTATACTTACCTGTGATTGAGTTGTCCCTTGCGTGATGTTGTGGGTGCTTGGCCCCTTAGACTGGACACTACAGCTTTTTTCCAAGCTACTGTTCTACCAACAAGGGTCCCTCAAGAACTGGAAGCACAAGATCATAATAGAGGCAGGTTAAAACCTCTGCAAAAAGGTGGTCAGGGCACGTGACAAAACCAGAACCTGAATACAGAACCACTTAGTATCTCCCTACGGCTCCAAGCCATGGCCAGCGAAGACTGATTCTTACTCTTCAAAGGGCCACAGATCTCCCCTGGGTACAGGGAAAAAGTAGGAACATCCCTACTAGTAGAGCACACTTAAAGTGTCTTAAGATCCCAAAGGAGTGAAAGAAACAGTCTTTCCTACTCTCACCACCGCCCCCCTCCCCCGACTTCTTTACTACAACTGAGTGCTCAGTATTTGGAGATCCAAATGCATTAGGCCCCAGTAATTTATGGTAGGGCCATTTGCATTCTTTCTGTGATCCATTAAGAGATTATTATATCAGAAGAGAAAGTTTTGGAAACACACAGCTTTGGATTCAAATTTATTTAGTAATTCAGAACCTCATCATTGCATCTATAAATAAGAAGACTCATTTGCACTTTGCAGGGTTGTCGTGAGAATAAGTGGCTATTCTAAGAGTGGTTAAATAAGAAATATTAATATCCTTGGTGTTTTCTTATGAATTAATATGAAAAAATTGTCCTTGAGTACTATCATCATGTTAAACTACAGACTGAGGGGGTGCCTGGGTGGCTCAGTGGGTTAAAGCCTCTGCCTTCGGCTCAGGTCATGATCTCAGGGTCCTGGGATGGAGCCCCGCATCGAGCTCCCTGCTCAGCGGGGATCCTCCTTCCTCCTCTCTGCCTGCCTCTCAGCCTACTTGTGATCTCTCTCTGTCAGATAAATAAAATAAAAATCTTAAAAAAAAAATACAGACTGAGGTCTTTGTAGATCTGTAGTACGCACCACTGTCCTCCTAGACAACTCCCACTTATGACCCCTCTGACAGCCCAGTATTAGGGTGGTGTTGATTTTCCTGCCATTCAAGCCCAAATAATAGAACTGGGTGGTGCGATTGGTATTTGCCTAAAATGAGGGCAGTTATCTCAGTCCACATTCAAATACTCCCTCTCCGTCCCTGATAGCAAGGACAGATTGTCATTACAAGTCATAATTAACCTTCCCACTGCTTGGAACAAGGTGAAGATGGAAAGAAGAGAATCTTAGATAAAAATGGGAATGTGGCATTTCCCCTCCAGATTCTGATCTGTCCCCATATCCCTTCCCCTTAAGCAGGGAGTTCTGACGCTGCACTTTCTGCGTTGGTGTTAGAGGAGAGAAAAGAGTTGGTTGGCCCCACTAACAGACTCTCTGTTTGGAACAGTGAATGGCACGACGGGAGAAGGCCTGTCCCTGAGCGTCTCAGAGCGTCGCCAGGTTGCAGAGGAGTGGGTGACCAAAGGGCGGAACAAGTGAGTGGCGTCCTCAGAAGAAAGGCGCTCTTTGAGAGAGCTGCATAGAGTATGGCTCTTTTCCGATGACACAGCCTCCCACCTTCTGGCCAGAGGTCAGACTTGAAGCATGGGATCCTGGCGCTTCGGCAAGGAGCTGAGGCAGAGGAGTGCCCCTTCCTTCTGGGTGGAAGGGCAGCCAGACCTCGAGGCCCACCTGGCTCCCAGAGGGTCCATCTGGAAGCTGCCCGCCTCTTATCTATCTACAAAGCTGGTCCTCTCGGGTTACTTGTCCTTGGGCTAAGAGGATAAAAGGAGGAGGGGCTGGTGACGGACTCTGCTGTCCCCTGGCTCTTCTGAACAACTCCTACCCCCTCCCCTCTCAGGATGGGTACCTGATGCTTACGTCAGCCCTTGCTTCCCTATGTCCCTGTGCGTGCATATGACTCAACGTGCTCTCCACAGTGCTTCCTTCTGAAGTCTTAGGGACTCAATTCATGCCATGGTAGACAAATAGGACAGTATCAGTTCAGTAAGCACACTCAATTAACCAAGCTTTATCTGTTGTCTGTTCTGTTGTGTGTTATGCATTGTGCTCATACCAGGGAGATGAAACCGGGGTCTCTGCCTTCAGCTTGCTTGCCGTCCAAGGGAGATGTCAGATCATGAAATTTAACACTGATTCTTCTGATAAATAGCATAAACAGGGATCAGAGAAGGCAATGATTGATATTGCCTTAGGTGGAGGCGAAGAGTGGCAGTAAGTCCCAAGTAAGCCTGGAGCAGAGGTTGTCAGTGTGACCCCATGACCTCCTTGGGGATCCTTATTCTTAAATGGCTTCAGAGCACCTTGAGTACTCTGAAACTGTATGTCAAGGCTGAGTGCATGTCCACAGAAGCAATTTCTGCTGATTCATCAGCTTTCAGCTCATTTCCAGTCAGATTGTGGGCCCGGAAAGATTAAAGACCATGGACAGAGAAACAAAGAAGGTTAAAGATCAACATTAAGAAAAGCACCAGAAATGGGGAGATAGATACAGGTGCAAAGACAGAAAGCACTGAGAAGGGCAGGAGGGAGGTCAGGAGTGAATCCTGCCACTTAGGGAAGAATGTTTGAGAGCGTGCCAATATAGCACTGGACTGTACAGCCAGACTGGCAGAGTTTGGGTCCTGGCGCTGGCTCTTACTAGACTTCTGAACTCAGACAAGTCACTTAACTGCCCTGTGCTTCTCCTATAAAATTGGAATAAAAATATGTATATTATAAGGTGGTGGTGAGGATTCGAACACTGCCTGGCATGTAGTCGCAAATCTTATACAGGAATTCGTTGTAATTATTTGCAGTAGATGCTGTGTTCGTCATCACATTTGTTATAAATGTTAGATGTGAAAGTCAGTAGATGGAGGGCTGAGAAGACTGCTTGGTTCGAAGTGACCATGGCCGATGACCTCAGAGAAAGCAGAGCCAGTCGGGTTGTTGAAACATGAGCAGCCCACAGTGAACTGGATCGGTGGATCACTGCAGATGTGTGGGGAGGGGGCTGTGAGCACAGCTCATTCTCAGAACATTTTCTGGTGAAGGGAAGGAGAGACAGAGTAGTAGATGAGGGAGGAAGAAGCGAGATGCGAAGAAGGGTAATTTGTTTTAAGCTGGGGAAGTCTTGAGCCGTGTTTCTCTGCTGAAAAGACACTGTTACGGGTGAAGAGATTAAAGGAGCGTAGACAGCTGATACCTTTGATGGGAAGGTCTAGGGGTGGGGAGTTGAAACAAAGCCAAAAGTAGATAGCGTAACTTTAGAGGACAGCCCAGAGGCTGGGAGGAAAGCATAGACGAGATGTGGCTAAGCGTGGAGATGCAGAAGAGGGAAAGTGGGGCAGTCTGTGTATGAGGAAGCCTCTGTATATTTCTGGTGTGTTGGAAGTGAGCACATGGGCCAGAAACAAGGACTTGGGTTGAAATTAGCTTGAGAATAGTCCAGCTTTGAAGTAGCCACTGCAGGGAATTGGAAGGGAAGTAAGTCATGACGACCAGAATGCTTTTTGGAGCCTCATTCTCCTGAATCGGGAGAGAACAAGTTGGGATGAAAGCCATAGGGTGGTTTTCTCTAGCAGCACCAGCATCAGGGTGGAAAGGAGGAAGGAATGGATGACTTCCTTTAACCTAAGCCAGGAGAAGGGGTGTGAAAGGTTTGAGGAGGTCAGGCAAAAAAGCTGCTGATAAGAATAGAGCCTATCAGTCAGCCTTCTTTTCTCCTTTCAGAGGTCCTATCTTTTAAAAATGCAGCCCTGGGGCACCTGGGTGGCTCAGTCAGTTAGCCATGATCTCAGGGTCGGGATCGAGCCCCACTTCCGGCTCCTTGCTCAGTGGGGAGTCTGCTCCTTCTCCCTCTGCTCCTCCCTCTCTCTGTTCTCTCTCTCTCTCTCTCAGATAAATAAATAAGATCTTTAAAAATGCAACCCTGATCACATCACTTCCTTAGTGAGGTCCCATTTCACCTGAGACATGAGAAGTCAGGAGCCACTGGGGGACTCACTAATGGGGCCTAAACAATAACACTGTGTCTCCATCCCTTGAAGATGGCATGTGGGTTATTCAGGGTCCCTCAGAAGAGTCGCTGGGGTGACTGAATCACAACTGAGTTTTATTAGTCCTCTGAGAACACCAGGCTCAATGTGGCTTCCGCCCATGGGGCCACATGGAACACCCCCAAAAATGAATATTGGGGTCTCAGAGGAAACCTCTCATAAGAGGCCAAATTCTGAGGACTTACAAGATAGGAAAAATCTTTTTACAGTGAATTCATTTCTCATATGGCTTGTTCCTGACTGTACTGTTTGAAGAACCTCTTTATTTTTATCTCCAACTGGAAATACCTCCATGTTACACCACTCTCCACGCACATATCACCATTAATACACCATCTAAAACAGTGCTTTGTCAAAATATGTATTCAAGTACCAATTAGTTGACTCTTGGTTTCAAAATTCTGCTTGGTTGGACCAAATTTTACTCCCTGGACATTTTTTTTAATCCCTTATTAGACTAATTTTAAATGGACCACTATAGAATTTAATAATTTTGAGACTGAGATTAGCGGGACATTAGCTAACTGCCAAAATCAGCACAAACCAGGGTAGTCCAGCCCTTCTGCATCCCTGCAAACTTCCAAGTGATGCAACAGTGTTTTCTCTTTTGTAGGTTGGATCAGGTAGTGATTCACGTAGGAGCCCTGAGCTTGAAAGAGTCACAGGAACTGGTATGTATGTAGGTCCATCTGGGAGAGACCGCTCAAGGGGCCTCCTTTTCCTTCTATTATTGGAGTATGGTTGACATATACAATGTTATATTAATTTCAGGTGTACAACATAGTGAATCAATAATTCTGTGCATTACTCAGTGCTCACCAGGATAAGTGTAGTCGCCATCTGTCACCATATAATGTTACAGTATTATGGACTCTGTTCCCTATACTTTTCATCTCTGGACTTGTTTATTTTATAACTAAAAGTTTGTACCTCTTAATACCCTTCATTTATTTTGCCCATTTCTCCACTGGCAACTGCCAGTTTGTTCTCTGTATTTATGTCAGTTTCTGGTATTTTGTTTGTTTATTTATTTGCTCATTTTGGGTTTTTTTAGATTCCATATAAGGGAAGGGGTTTCTTTTTTATGCTGAAGTTAAACTCCATGCCATTTTTGCTATATATTGGTTGCTGTCATTGGGGAATATGAGATGTGGGGCCTCAGAGTTCATGATCCAGGAGCCGACACAGAGTCCTAAAGAGAGTAGCCAGAGGTGGTCACTCCCATAGCAGAGTTTGGAGTGGGAGACAGAGGTGCCTCTTCCTCTGAGTGAAGTAGGGGTGGGTATAGATGTAGCTCAGTTTGCAAGGAAGGAGAAGAACTTGAGCCAACCTCAATGTCTCTAGGAAGCAAAAGGCAAAGCCATCTGCTGGGCATAAAGGCAGACGGGGTTCAGACGTGAAGAGTGGTAAAAATTGAGAACTGCTGCCAGCGGGGAATGGGAGGGAAAACAGAGGCACAGGAAGATTGTCACCGCCCGTGTTCATATCAGCATTATTTATAATAGAAAGATGTGGAAGCAACCCAAATACCCATCAGTGGATGAATAGATAAAGAGAATGTGGTATATACATAATATTAAAGGACAAAGATACAACTGAGTAATTTGAAAGATCTGGCAGTAGATTTCCTAGGGCTGACCAGGAAATTACATGTTGACAGTTTAAAGATTACATTCCTAGGAGGATTGAAACTATAGTCAGGTTAGGTATTAAGTCTTGGTGTGCTGACATGGGGCCTCAACATAAGTGACTCCAGGGGTGCCTGGGTGGCTCAGTCGCTAAGCGTCTGCCTTTGGCTCAGGTCATGATGCTGGGGTCCTGGGATCAAGCCCTGCATTGGGCTCCATGCTCAGCGGGAAGCCTGCTTCTCCCTCTCCCACTCCCCCTGCTTGTGTTCCC
>LNAC01001542.1:66867-86786 GCA_002007465.1 Ailurus styani
GAAAAGGAACTCTAAAAGAACAATCTCCACCTCCATGCAAATTCCTAGTCTCATTTAGTTTTAGAAAAATAGCACTTATGGAAGTTAAGGATCTAGAAATTATTTATTCCTGTAAATCTTAGCCTTGCTAAGTGCTCCTAGATATCTTAGAGAGTACCTCAGAAGTTAGCATACCCCAGTTTGAAAACAACCACAGTAGCTGATAAGTTTAGATGGATAAGGGTCGGCTAGATGGATGAAGGCTGCCTGCCCCCATCTTAACTCTATTGTACAGTTCTGTCTTTGGCACTTCTTTTCTGCATGGCCCCTTTTTATAAAGCTTACATGTATGAAAAGATCCTACCTTATCCTCGATGGATCTCAACCATCCTCACTTAGCTGTTTTTCTCCAACTCTGACAGGCTTTCAGAAAACTAAGGGGGTGGGCTTTTTCGTTTGGGGTTTCTCTCCTTTGACCCCCCAGATTTCTAAATTATCACAACTTAGTAATACTTATTGTAGATTTGTTTTTTTCCTTTCCAGTTTTGTATTCAGAGATTTATCAACTTTGTGCTCAAACTTGGTAAGTTTTCTACTTTGTCTGCTGTTAAGTTTTAAGGAAATGGAACACTGTCACTTTCTGCGAGGGTTCAACAAGGACACTTTTCAATGTTCTGTTGCAAGCAGAGTTTATTTCCAATACTAGTTTCAGGGCCAACCAAAAAGTCATGAAGTAAATCTAATTGGCACCCTTCTACAAATCTCAGTTCCTCCATCTTAGCACTTTGTTTGCTTCCCCATTCTGCACACCATCTTTTAATCCTTCTCAACACTCACTCCCTGTTCTTGGCCTCTGCTCATTAAAATTCTACCACACCATGGCTGATTTCAGCCTGAGTGCTTGGAGGAAGGCAGTCTGAATGTAAATCTTACTAAATCGTGAATGACTGACAGCTCTCCCAAGAGTATTTGCAATGTAAAAAGTTTTTTAACATAAGTAAGCTCAAATGGATGGAGGTTTGAATAATATGATAAAGTAAAATTTGAGGGAAATACAGTGAATTTACGTAGAGAAGCCTTCTCAGAGTCTCCTAAATATTATCCCATCACAGATGACATATGCCCCCATTCACTCCACTTCTGAGGAGACTGGTCCTTCCTGAGAACTTGGGTCATGTCCAGGAAAGCTTTCAGGTTTATTCTTAGCAGACCACCCACCTCCTTTTCAGAGCCTTTCTGCCTTACCCTGGCAACTCCACCCGAGCCCCAAGCACCTATTATGTGGTATGGCCCACATTCTTGAAGGGTTCTCTGCTCAATCCCTTAATCCTTCAAAGACAGGGTTTCCCATCTGCTTTTCACTTTCATGATTTCTGTCATTATTATGTGCCACAAGTATCATTAATTACCTATTATTATTCCCTTGTCCTAAGCAATACTTGTCACAAAATTGTGGGTTTGGTGTGATAGTTGTGTGTGTTCCTAAGGTGCATTTAAATAAATATTGAACTATTAAAATTAGAACTAAAAGTGTACCTATGTATATATGTCAGATCATTCTGTAAACCAGCAGTGAGACTGCAACATTTTTGCCAAATACAGCTCTAAGATATTAGCTGAAAAAATTTACTCTTTTGCCAGAATATTTGCATTTTAAATAAATGGACTCGGGGCACCTAGATGGCTCAGCTGGTTAAGCATCCAACTCGATTTCAGCTTAGGTCATGATTTCAGTACCATGAGATGGAGCCTCATGTTGGGCTCCATGCTGGGCCTGTATGCTTAAGATTCTCTCTCTCTGCTCCCCCCACCCCACGCCCCAGATAAATAGAAAGCTAGCTAGCTAGCTAGAGAAAGTGGACTCTTGAGGATAATTTTTATGGTTTAAAAGAATGTATCTTTAAAGAAATCATTTCATATTTCTTTGGCAGGTTGGAGGTTTCATGGTTTAGGCAAGGAGAGAGTTGTCTTATTATGAGGGTAGCTCCCTATTCTGGCATTTGTAATAGGCCTGGAAGGGCCATTTTGCATTCATCAAACTATACTGTGTATCTTTGGTCATGCTAGTATTTTCCTTCCAGATGCTCAGTTGTTACTATTAGTTAGCTTAGCAAAAGAAAACTACTTCTCATATCTTGGATCCAAAAGCCATAGCCAGTTAAAACAAATACCTTTCTCTTTTTGCTGTTTTGTTTCCTTAGATCTACCTTCAACATCCCTAATTCTATCTTTAGCTCTGTTTTCTACTATTTCATTTCACTGAATATAAATATTTTTTTCATTTCTAACATTTTTTTCAGATTTTCCTATTCTTTATTTATATGTCCTTCTCTTAGCCTATGGCTTCTATTCCTCCTTTTATCTCTGTGAAGTCTCTTTCAGAATTGTGTATCATCTATTCCCAGGATGTGGGATTTGTCAGATGTGCATTTGCAGCTCTTGTGCAGCTTTTTTTCTCATGTGTTTTGTAATTTTTAACTTTGAATTTGTCTTCAGAGACTGTTGTTTTCTGGAGCATCCACGTGCTCTAGGTAATAAAGTATCCTAACAGGGCACCTGGGTGGCTCAGTGGGTTAAAGTCTCTGCTTTCCGCTCAGGTCATGATCTCAGCGTCCTGGGATCGAGGCCCGCATCGGGCTCTCTGCTCAGCAGGGACCCTGCTTCCTCCTCTCCCTGTCTCTCTGCCTGCCTCTCTGCCTACTTGTGATCTCTCTCTCTGTGTCAAATAAATAAATAAAATCTTTAAAAAAATAAAAATAAAAAAATAAAGTGTCTTAACAATCTGAGGCTCAGAGTTGTCCGAGATTCCATTTTTACTTTTGCCTGTTGGACACTATAGTTTCACCTATTCTAACCAGTTTTTATCTTAATTTCTTAATCCAGTTTTTACACCAAGTGCCTGATGCAAATATGGATCCAGCATTCACAAATGGCGCAGGCTTGGGATTTCTTTCATATGATCTTTTTCCATCCACAGCCTGGCAGAAGTCAAGATTCTGTGGCTCACTATCCCCAGGCCAGCAGGTTTTCTTCCTTTCACAGAAGGCTGACTACCAGTTTTACTCAGAGCATTTAATTTCAGCCCCTTGCTCTGCACAGACCCAAGGCTTTATCTTGCATTCCTGCCCCAGCTTTATAACACTAGCTCCAAAACAGCAGCATCTAAAGAGTGCACTTCTCAGGGGCTCCTTAGATGTGATTGAACTAAACTCGGTCTTAGTGATTAGGTCCTATATCATTTGATCCACAGCCATAGATCCCTGAATCAGATTATCCTCACAGACCACTTGGCTTCAGCAACTCACCACACTGACCTCTTTCTTCTTGATATGTTTGGTTCCTCCTTCTTCCTTTTGAGGTTGACTTTGAGTCTTCCTTTGTTTTGTTTTACGGTTTGTCAAGTTATTAACAATTTGCCAGCTTTTCTGTATGTTCGAGGCAGGAAGAGGGATTTCCTTTGCTCGGTCTGCCACAGTGATAAGAAAGGTTCCCCTCTTTTACTTCCATCTTATCCTATCATAGAAGTCACTAGACTATGATCTCTTCTTTAGGATGTTTGTGGCAAAGTGGGTGGTCCCAGTCACTTTTCCTTACTTATTTTTCCTTTCTAGGTTTTGGAGTGTCACAGACCAAAGCCATCATGACTCTGGTTTCTGGGATTCCAATGGGCCCACCCCGGCCTCCGCTGCAGAAAGCCTCCAGGGAGTTTATTGATGATGCAGAAGCTAAGCTGAAGAGCCTGGATTTCCTTTCCTCCACTGATTTAAAGGATGGAAACTTGGAATCTTATAGCTAGTCCCTCTCTATCAAACCAGAGTTTGTACGTTGAATGGTGCATTCATTTCTCAAGGACTTTTTAAATGAACTAAACTCTTTTCTAGCAAATAAAATCTCACCCCAATCAACAAGTAATTAAGTACCTTCTAAGATCCTAAAAATGTTTTATTTTGTGAAGGGGCAAAAACTCTAAAAGGAGTCATGAGCCCTGAGTCATTCAACATTTCACAAAATTTTTGTGGAGAAGTTTCTGCTTAAGTGGATGAAATGGAATCAGGAGCAAAATTATAATGATTCATTCCATCTGCCTTTAGGAGCTCCCATTATCTTGATTTCTGATTCTTAATCCTATTTTAAATATTTTTTTAAATTTTAAACCACTATAATGTACTTTCATTTTAATAAATATTCATTTGGAACCTAGGATAACTCTGAGCTACTTTTTTTAGGCAGGTGCACTTTAATACCAAATTACAACAAGACTCAACTTTACACAACTATTAACTCCCCAGTGCACTTGGCTACTCAGTCTAATTCTATAATATCTGCTTTCAGATTAACTGTGATGTCAGTTTTCCCCCAAAACACTGCATTAGGTGAAGGCTTGCTTCAGTTCTTACCACACGAGGGCCCATTAGAGTAGCTTTTCACAGAACAAAGAAAAGGCCCTCCCCAAAGATGAACTCAGGTCTCCACTTCTTGCTATACAGAGAACTTCTCAAAGCTCAAAATCTCAAAGAACCAGAGAGCTCTCCTCTGAGCACCGCACACTTCCCCTTTCCCCACAGGAAGTGAATGTCTTCCCCACAGGAAGAAAGTGGCTGCCCCACAGTGCCCTGAATGACTAGAAGTGAAGGCCAATGTCCCCTCAACTGTGAGCCCAGGGGTTAACTATTATTTCTTGGATGCACTTCCCACACATTTCTTCAGTGAAGGAAGATTTGGGGAGGACCCAAAGATTTCACTCCAGCTTTCCCTACATACCTGCTTTGTTCTTTTCTTTCTCGGTAATATGGCTGTTTAGTCTCCTTTCCAACAGACCCTGGTGAGTGCTTCCTAGTAACAAAGTGTATTGCCAGTCAACCCTTGGTGATTGTAAATCTGACTATCCAGTCTATCAGTTACTGAGGATTTTGTCTTTGTTTCTTCTCTACTGAGTCTGCTCATTGGCAAAAGGAAAGTATTTGAAATTCATATCAGTTTTACTCTTTATATTTAATCTCTAAAAAGGAGAACTCTCTCAAAATGAGAATTTGAAATTATCTGTGGATTCAGTTACCATTGTCAATTGATCAACTAGTTAAGGGTTATATTTATGGCTCCTTACTCCTCTTTTTGCTCAGGAATGACATGCTGTTTCTCATATTTCTATCTCCTTCAGGAGTAAGGCATCGGAATAAGAAATTGAACTGCTATGGTTTATGTGGGTTTATATTCTCTCACTGAAATTTTTCTTTGCAGCCATTTCCTAAGGGAAGAAAAGGGAGGTTTTTGGTTCTGAGGAGGTCATATCCTTATTTAAGTATATTAAAGCCAAATTAATTTTTTCTGTGAATATAAATCTTGGCTATCCACTAGCCAGATTTTCTTTTTTCTGTTTTTCTGTTTTTGTTTTTCTGAAGCCAGTGCATGGAGAACTTTGAAGATGGTTAGTAAGATCTTGTAAACACAAAGAGAAATAAGATGATTTTTCTTCTGTGACCAGGGTTGAGTTTAGTTCTGTGTGTTCTAACATCCAACTCCTTGGAAATGAATGAGTGTTACATAGTAATAGTTACTAATAATGCCTTCTATCAAAAGTAAATTTTTGGAGTACTATATATTTACTGTTACCTTTGAATTTAGTTTTTAACATTAAAACTAAAATAATGATGTGAAATACTTCACTCAGCACAATGCTAAAAGTGTTTTTTATTATTATTATTATTAATTATTATTTGCCCCAGGGGTTCAGGTCTGTGAATCATCAGGCTTACACCTTTCACAGCACTCACCATAGCACAAACCCTCCCCAATGTCCATAACCCATCCACCCTATCCCTACCCTCCCACCCCCCAGTAACCCTCAGTTTGTTTCGTGCGATTAAGAGTCTCTTATGGGGCGCCTGGGTGGCTCAGTGGGTTAAGGCCTCTGCTTTCGGCTCAGGTCATGGTCTCAGCGTCCTGGGATCGAGGCCCGCATCGGGCTCTCTGCTCAGCAGGGACCCTGCTTCCTCCTCTCCCTGTCTCTCTGCCTGCCTCTCTGCCTACTTGTAATCTCTCTCTCTGTGTCAAATAAATAAATGAAATCTTTAAAAAAAAAAAAAAAGTCTCTTATGGTTTGTCTCCTTCCCAATCCCATCTTGTTTCATTTTTTCCCTCCCTACCCACCACGACTCGCGACCCCCGACCCTGCCCCTCAAGTTCCTCATATCAGAGAGATCATATGATAATTGTCTTTCTCTGATTGACTTATTTCTAAAAGCACATTTTTAACCTCTGTTTGTTTCAAGATGGAATTCTGAGATTAATTCATTGGGGATGGTGGAAGGACAAAGTGATTCCAGGGATTGGTTTTACTTAGGATCTCTTGGGTTTATTCACAGATGTAAGAAAATGCCACTGTGGGGGGGGCACTGGTGGAAATGGGGAGTGGGTAATGCATGCTTTTCCCCAGAAAGGCTGTTTGCTACAACTTGAGAGAAATTTCATCTTTACGATCACCTGAAGTGCACATAAAATCCCTCTGTGAGGAATCTGGAGCCTGAGGGAAAGCTGGGTTGGGCTGGGCTAAGGAAAATTCTAAAATGACTGCAGTCTAAGACCAGGCACCTTCCTGGGCTCACCTGGGCTTTTCACATAAGGAAGAATGGAGTGGAACTTACATGCCTGTCAAAGCAAGAGGAGCAAAGAATGGATCAAACCCATTTAACCACTGTCCTTATCACATGCTCACTCAACCCCAATTTCCTTCAGTTACATGGAGAAGGAATCTTGGAATCAAAATTATATTAACAGGGACGCCTGGGTGGCTCAGTTGGTTAAGCAGCTGCTTTCGGCTCAGGTCATGATCTCAGGGTCCTGGGATCGAGTCCCGCATCGGCCTCCTTGCTCACCAGGGAGTCTGCTTCTCCCTCTCTCTGCCTGCTTGTGCGTGCTCTCTCTCTCTCTGACAAATAAATAAAATCTTTTTTAAAAATTATATTAACAGGAGAGTTAAGCCCTTGGTAGAGGTGGGACATCCCCTTGCACTTTGGGTTTCTGGGGTTGAGAAATGGCTCCTTGGTGGACAAAATAACCCAAATCATGTTTTCTCTGCCAACCCCTTTGGTAACTCTTGAGAAATCATTTGATACATAGGACACTTCTTCAGCATTTTAAGTTTGACAACCAAAAGAAAAACCTTACAGAAATTTCCTAAATCTTAATCACGTAATCAGTAAACATAATAGAATGGATTCCATGAAATGTATATAGAACCTGTGTCCAGCAGGACTTGTTACCTGTATCTGTATACCAGTTATAGGGAGTGTTCAAGTTCTATGCCTCATGGACCACCTAGGTACTTGGACATCGTGTTCACCTCCCATACATTTTCTGCACAGCAGCTAGAATAACCATCAATGCCAGGTTCCCAGACTTGAGCCAGATGCTGAATGAGGCCCTGTAGGCACAGAAATTTTTTTCAAATATCAACTTTTAGTGTGAGGGACAGGCCTCTCGCCCATCAGCAAGTACATGTAATAAAATTATCATTGAGATCCTAGACATGGGCTCCCACTGAGGGGCAAGCATATCAGGGACACAGAGCGATCTATATGTAGTCCGAGTCCACCTGGCCTCATTTATGGTCCCCTGCCTCCGACAGGAGTGGGTGGCACAAAGACTATATACCGCATTCCTGGGACTCCTTGGACTGCAGTGCAACAAAGTGGTTCACCTCAGGACTCAAGCGAATAGGCACATCCAAACCGTCTCTTTGTAATACTCACCAGCCTGGGCGGTCTACAGGTTGCCGTTGCTATCTGGACTCCCCAGAACATTGACCCAATTGGTCTCATCCTTGTCCTTTCCCTAAGGAAATAACCTCAGTCAGCTTTGAGGTCCCAATTTGAGCAGCCCTCCCGAATCATTCCACTAAGTATTCTCCACCTTTTCCTCTTGCACTTGTCTGTACACAATTGCGGAATCTGTCTGTACGTCTTCCATCACGATCATTGGGTCTGGCCAGAGGAAAGTACTGGAGGATGGTGGTGCAGGAGAAGAGAGACTAACTCCCACAAAACTGAGGAGGAACTGTCTCCGTGTCCTCAGACTTCATCTGAGGTTAGAATTCTGGGAAGGAGCCAGACAGGTAAAGGGAAGCAGAGGGTGCATTCTAGGTGGTAGAAGCCAAAGATCTGACAATTCCGAGCTACAACAGAGTCCATGGAGTGTGAAGATCTGAACAGAAGCCAGTGGGCCCGAGTTCAGACACCAAGGAAAGAACAGGAAGGAAGGAGTTTAAAGGGACCAGAAGGAGCCAGGTCCTGTAAGGCCTTAACATTCATAGGAATGTTAAACTAACGATGTTATTCTGAGCTTTAAATTTGAATGTAAAATAACTATAAGTCACCCAGAAGATTGAAAAATGGGTTAAGGAAACGGTGCAGAAGAGAGAAAAGTTTACAATAAGGCTTCATTACATTGCAGCTTATGTACAACTACATATATTGTTACAAGTTATTGTTATATAAACTTATTTTGTGGAAAAAGTTGATATATTTTTCTATTTGGAAATTTTTGTTTTCCTGGGCTCAGGCAGTATGCATGGTTTTTCTGGTTAAAATTAAGCAAAATAGGGCGCCTAGGTGGCTCAGTGGGTTAAAGCCTCTGCCTTCGGCTCAGGTCATGATCTTAGGGTCCTGGGATCGAGCCCCGCATCAGGCTCCCTGCTCAGCAGGGAGCCTGCTTCCTCCTCTCTCTCTCTCTCTCTGTCTGCCTGTCTGCCTACTTGTAATCTCTGTGTGTGTGTCAAATAAATAAATAAAATCTTTAAAAAATATTAAGCAAAATATTTTTTTAATTTAGTAGCTTTTAATTTATTTAGCAGTAGTGTGAATTAAACATAAAGGAAAGATAGGTACACTCATAGTCTGTATCAGATAATTCTAGCATTTACAATATGTACAAGTGCAATTTTACTGGCTGGTTTTTTTTTCTGCTGATGCTTTTATCCTCACATTTTGTGATTTTTTAATGTTTTTGTGTACAGTGGACCTTTTATGAACCTTATATGTAAAAATTATTTCAAGTCTGGATGTGAGATGCTTTCTACCAAAGAGGATATGATTTTAATTCATCCAGGTGATTTATCCCTCCTGACTAGTGGCCACTTTAAAATCATTGACTTGAGATTTGGGGGAGCACCACAGGAAGTGAATCTTTTTCTTCTCCTTATCCACCATCTACTTTGTAACAGATAAGCTTCCTTAATATGCTCCTCCTCTGGGTTTGTTTTTTGTTATTTTTGTTTCTTGGTTTGTTTTTTGATTTTGTTTTATTGTTGTTATTGCTCTTCACTTTTCACTGCAGGTGTAAGGCATTCTGGCTTATGGGTACATCTCAGCCTCTGCACTTTCCGGAGCCTCCAGGCTTTGTCTCCTTTACCCCATGTAGCTTTCGGTGAAAGGAGTCTCAAGTCCATCAGGGATCAGCAGACTCTGTCAGGGTAGGTGCTTACATCAGGGTTCTCTTGCCTCTTCAGATTCATTTTTCCCTTTCACTTTGGCTTACCTTTAAGGCATATTTTTACTTTGTTGGCAGAATAGCAATGCACTTTTTAAAATTGTATTCAACATTTTTTTTATTTTATGCATTAGTAGGTTTATTTAGAGCATCTCCATTTTTTTTCAAGTTGTTGGAATCTTTCACTTTAGATGCCTCTTTTAAATAGAGTAAATTTGTATTTTGCTATGTGTTCCAATCTAAGTCATTTTCTCTTAATAGGTAACTATAACCCATTTACTTTCATTGAAAATTAAAAAAAAAGGGGGGGGGAGACCTGGGTGGCGCTCAGTTAAGTGATACTTCTTTTTTTTTTTAAGATTTTGTTTATTTATTTGATAGAGACAGAGAGAGTGTGCAGAAGTAGGCAGAGCAGCAGGCAGAGGGAAAGAGAGAGGGAGTAGCAGGATCTCACTGAGCAGAGGGCTCAATCCCAGGGCTCTATCCCAGGACCTTGGGATCGTGACTTGAGCCAAAAGTAGATGCTTAACCCACTGAGCCACCCACGCACCCTGGTGTCTGACTCTTGATCTCACAGACATGAGTTCAAGCCCCGCATTGAGCTCCATACTGGGTGTGGAGCCTACTTAAAAAAAAAAAAGAGGAAGAAGAAGAAAAAGGGAAAGTTTCCTTTAAAGTAGTTTGCAAAGGGAAACATATTATTTTGTTCATGAAAATACAGTACATTCTGTACTAGTATCCAATAGGAAATTACAAATTCTGGATATGTGAAACTATTTAACAGTGAAAAAAGGTGAGATCTCCTTCTCTTATAGAAATGTATTAGTATCCATGAAAACTGGTATAAGCAGGCAACAAAATGCTCCAGTATACTAATGCATGGGTAAATAGAACCCCACGCCTTAGTATGGTAACCATTAAAGCAATGTGAATATGGCATTTCAGCGGCTACATAAGTAAGAAGCAAGCCAAACCGTAAACTAAATTTAAACAAATTTCTATAGAATAAAGGCAGAGAAAGCAAATACAATTGTAAAAGTGCAACAAAGCAAGTTGCAAAGTCCAATGTACTTTAATATACTTGTAGAAAAACAGATGACTTGGTAGAAACTGGTACAACAGATACAAAAAAACAACACATGAATGATTTCCAATGTCATGTTTGCTTGTAAAAAAACAAATCTTCACTGATAAATATGCACATCAAGCCACAAAAATGAATTGTGATAGAAATTGCCATTTCAATGACTACCATAACTATATAACAAGGAAGAGAATAATTTAAAAAGTATCAGCTATGTTACATTCTTCATCCTCAAAATCTAGACAATTGTTTCTGCTGGAATCCAGATTATGTACTTCATTTGTGACGTTCACCACACTAAACAACTCATCAGTCCTTTAAATCTCAAGCTGTTATTAGAAGCATTATTAATTCCACTTTTAATAAACTGAACTGTCATCTTACTGTGTTGTATGTGCTGTGTCTAGCATCTCTCAGGCCCTGTCCTTGTGGTGTCCGGCTCTGTAGTGTGCGTTCAGGTAGTGGACGTGCACAGTTCCCCTCAGCAGCATCTCTCTCCAGATCTACAGCACTAAGTTTGGACTTAATGTCAGGCCAAAGCCTCCCTGGCTTTCGAGCCATGGATTATGTAGTAACACATTTAAAATTAAATCTTAGAATTCTATGACTTGTTATTTTATTAACAAAACTAGTCCAGTGGGCAAACTATGCATCCTTGCTGGGATATCCTGGGTTGGTATGTTTTGTCTCTAAAAGGTGGCCCATCACTTTTTGTGCTCTGGGACATACTCATCACTGCAGCTCACCCTGGATTCCTTATCTATATACCCCTTGCCATTCTCGCTCTGGGTGGAACCTAATGTCTTCAACCGTGCATGGGTACAATGAACACAAGGTAGTTTTCAGATGTTTGTTTTTTGGTTATTTTTTCTTTAGGGGGAAAAACGTTTTAAATGTGGTGTACTTTAGGTCCTGAATTTTATGTTTTTTTTTTATCTACACTTCATAGTTAATGATGTAGGTTAATGATGTTTCATCAAATTTCTAAGATGCTCTTCATTGTAAGACATCACTTGATATACCTCTGAGGAAGAAAAAAAACTGATAAAGTAGAACATGTCATCTCAGTCTAGAGATATCAAAATGTTTTTCAAAGTATATTTTAGAATTTATACAACTTAGCATCTTCCCATGTTCAAAATGAAGTAACTGTGGCAAAGAGAAGTTAGATATTTTATGGTAACACATGGTCTGTGGCAGAACCAGAATATGGATCTTGACTGGGTGACACCAGACTTTATTTCACACCGAGAATCTTTAAACTGTATGTCCACTTTTAACAATCTCTTAGCTAGTGTTGTTCCTAAGATTCAAGCCCAAGGACCTACAAATGCAGTGGAGAGTTGAGTTTGAAATAGTATGAAATGACAAACAGTACACCATGGTTGTATGACAGGCAGAGCTGCCTCATGGTTATATGAGCTCAGATCCAGGCTGTTTGGGTTCAAGTCCCTGCTCCATCACCTACTGCGTATATGACCTACAACATTTTATTTAACTTTTCAATCTTTCAGTTATCTATAACATGAGAATTAGAATATCTATTTCCTGATTATTAACAGATTATTATCTGTTTCCTGGTTAGTATGAGGATCACATCAAATAATATAAAGTTCCTAGAATAGTATCCGGCACAGCATAAACACAGTGAAGTGTTTAGGTTTTGTATATGCCCTTTATATAACAGAGAAACATTACATCACTACTAAACCTTTTAACTAATAGCTGGCAAAATAAAGCTGAAAATAATACTAAACCCAAGGCAAGAACTGCAACAGAAATTTGCATTTATTGTTAATGGAGCCCAGATGATAGTGCCACTCTCAAATTTTTCCTAGGTTGGGAAGTTTTTACTGTGTTTCCATCCAACCACAGAGGGTAGGAAATCAAAAATATTTGCGGGCTCTTGAAGAAGCCATGTGTGACTATTTGGAACAGTGACTTACACAATGAGACAATGCCTTTTATTAAGTGATTTGAGACAAGCAAGTCAAAGAGACATGGGTGAGAAAAGGGAAAACAATGAGTCATCACTGCTGAAAGATGTGCATGTGGGATAGGGAGATACATGACATGACTTTGCGTTAAAAATGTCACTCTTGAAGCAGTGTGATGAATAGACTAGAAGACAGAGATGGGGAACAGGTAAACCATTCTGTGGCCTGTTGCAATTGATACCTAGTGGTAAAGCCCTAAGGGTACTTGCAAGTGGTAGCAAGGAATGAAAAAAGAGGGCGCCTGGGTGGCTCAGTGGGTTAAAGCCTCTGCCTTCGGCTCAGGTCATGATCCCAGGGTCCTGGGATTGAGCCCCGAATCAGGCTCCCTGCTCCAGGCTCCCTGCTCCGTGGGAAGCCTGCTTCTCCCTCTCCCACTCCCCCTACTTGTGTTCCCTCCTCCCTCACTGTCTCTCTCTCTCTGTCAAATAAATAAATAAAATCTAAAAAAAAAAAAAAAAAGTCCAAGGTCTTTTAAATTCTTCCAAATCATCATCAGAAGACTCAACTATTTCTAAGCCCCCATAGTTGAATTAAAGGCTATAGAGCTGGGGCCACATTTTAATAGTTATTGAATATTGCTTTGTTCAAATTCTAATATCGCAAGCTCTTCAAAGGGCTGTGGTTTCCCCCATGGCAGACAAAAACTGAAACTAAAAACAAAGGAGCCAAAGACATAATCAAGAATGTTCATAGAGGGCGCCTGCGTGGTTCAGTGGGTTAAGCCTCTGCCTTCAGCTCAGGTCATGATCTCAGGGTCCTGGGATGGAGCCCCGCATCTCTGCTCAGCAGGGAGCCTGCTTCCCCCTCTCTCTGCCTGCCTCTCTGCCTACTTGTGATTTCTCTCTCTGTGTCAAATAAATAAATAAAATCTTAAAAAAAAAAAGAATGTTCATAGCAACTCTCTTCATATCAAGCCCAAACTAGAAATTACTCAAATGCCCATCATCAGAGGAATGGATAAACAAATTGTGGATAATAAAATGGAGTACTAACAGCAATTTAAAAAAAAGTGCATATGTCAATCTCAAAAAACATTATGTGGAGTGAAATAAGCCAGATGCAAAACAGTACATACTACATGATTCTACTTTTCATGAAGTTCAGGAGCAAGCAGAATTAACTCTTGTGATAAAAGTCAGAATGGTAGTTACCTCTGAGAAAGGACATCAGAGAACTTAATGGATGATAGAAATGGCTAGTATCTGGATTTGGGTGGCAGTTATATTGGTGTACACACAGGTAAAAAAAAAGAAAAGAAAAGAAAATGAGGGGCTGTAAATTTAAGGGTTGTTCATCTTCACATATGTAAATACCTCAGTTAAAGGAATGGAAATTAACTGAATTAATTATGTATGAAAATTTGGGGTGAGTTCTTTTAGTATAATCTGTATATAACTAAAAGCGTGGTGATCTGCCAGAATAGTTCACCCCCTTGAAAGAGTTCAGGAAAGACTCAATGCTTGTGGCCCACGGTCAGGAAAATCATAGACCTTTCTTATAAGGGATTGACTAAAAATAGATCAGAAGGAATGAAATAAAATGCAAAAACTGTGGCCACCAGCTCAGCTTCCAAGGGAGGAATTTGGATCATATGGAGAAATAACAACCATTTATCCCCCCACCATCCTCTCCTCCCAAATATCCAGTTATCTGTGCTGCAGACCTCTCCTGCTAAGAGCTTAGGCTTTTACTATAAAGAGTTGCTTGGCCTGTGGTAGAGTTTCCCCTTGGAGATGTCTTGTCTTGAACTGATAATCTTTGGACCTCCTTGGCTGGGAAGATCATGGTGCTTAAGGCACTTTTCGAACACAGACACTGTTCTGTTTCAAACTTTATCCAGCTCTACCTGACTTGACTTCTTACCTCTTTTCCTCCTTACAGGGTCATATAAGAGCCTGCAGTGTTCTCCTTATTCTCACATGGGGTTCTTCTTGTCTGCTTTTCGGATGCTAGCTTAAATATTACCTTCTCAGAGATATTTTTAACCTCCAGTTTAAAATAGCCACCCACTCAAATTCTATCCCAGCATGATATTTAATTCTCTGCATAGCAACTTATTACCAGTGAATATTTTACTCGCATCCTTTTTTATTGTCTGACTGGTAAAATGCAAGCTTTCATCGAATCTGTGGCTTTATGTCTTCATTGGTTTTAGGGAATACTTCAAATTGTGCTTTTTCTCCATTCTCTCTCTCTTCCAATTCTGAAGCCTTAATCATATGTACATTAAACCTTTTCACCATGTTCCATTTATCTTTTAAGTTCTTTTATATATTTAACATTTATTTTTCTCTGCAAGGTCAATCTGGATATTTTCTACTGGTCTATTTCCAATTGACCAATCCTCTTTTCTGCTCTGTACAATCTATTAACCCATTAATTGAGTCCTGAATTTCAGTGATTCTGTTTTCACTTCTAAAATTTCTATTTGATACTTCTCATTTACTTCAGCTCTCTATATATTATCTCCAATGTTTTCATATATTTTTTGAACATATTAATCACAATTTTTATTAAGTCTCTGACAATTTCAATATCTGAATCATTTATGGGCACATTTCTGTTATATTTTCTCCTCTTGATTTTGGCCTGTCTCCTGGCTTGCCTGGAGACTTTTTTTTATTGAATTTGGGAGATTGTATAAAAAATTGTACAAGGTAGAGGTCATTCTGTCTTCTTCTTCTGGCAGAAAGAGAAAGATAAAGCACTTTGGTCCAATGAAGAAGTGAGATGATTTAAGGCTGGTTTTCATTCCCCTGAGTTTGTCCTTACTTTTAGAATGTACCTCTGCAGGGGGTGTCAGATGAAAGCCTGGTCTCTCTTCCTTGGTGAACTCCAGGTTTTGTGTCTCTGGTACCATAAGCCTCCAGAACACTTTACCTAGCTTTTAAGCCTTGCAGCCTGTTTTCTATGTGGCTTCTTGATCTCTTGCCCTAGGCAGCTTAGGAATCAGTAAATGTATCAAAGTGAAAAGTGACAGAAAAGCTCTGCTGTTCCCCCTTCCCCAGGATTTTAGCCCCGCGGATATTAGCTGCATTGCTTCTAATGCTTCAAACAGCTGTCTTGTTTTGATTTTTTTTTTCCCTTTAGATTTTGGAGTTGCTTCTGGCAGGAGAGTTGGTCTGATAAAAGCTACTCTACCATACACAGAAGTCATCTCCAAATGCAAGCTCTATGAGAAAAAGATCTCATCTGTCTTATTTAAGGCTGTTTCCTCTAGAATAGTGCCTAGTACCAAACAAACAAACAAACGAACACAAAAAAAACCTCAATAAACATTTAATTAATATAAATGAGAATTAGACCCTGTATCTATCCTTGACATCTGTATCATTTACAGTCCTCCATATGTATCCAAAGGAGCCTAGAATTGTTCATGTCTCCCTTTTAAAATAATTTCTCACCCTCATTTCTCCCCTCTACAACAGACATCCATTCTAATGTGTTTAATGTGTATCTTTTAAAAATTTTTATGCAAAACATCTACTGTCATTTTAAATTTACATAAATGCTGTTGTATAACTTATTTTGTTCCTTTTTCTTTGTACTACCCCTGTGCCTTTAAGCTCTGTGTTTATCCAATTCATTTCTTCTGACAGCTGCACTGGATTCCATGGTTAACATCTACTGCATTTTATCTAGGGAAGAGCACCAAATTTTGTCTAAGTCCCTGCCAACAGGAATAATGCTATAATGAATATATTTTATATGTTCTTTTCAGACTTACATGAAATTTCCTTTCATATACATATACCCTGTCATATATATCATATATACCTATATATATGATATATATATCAGGGAGCAGAGCAGAATAGTTTGATTTTAACCCATACAGTTTGTTTGACTAAGTAGTACCTGATTTCTCTCCAGAATGGCTGCACTAGTTTACTTTTTTACCACCTGGGCATGGTGAATCTTATATCCCAACATCATCACCAACATTCGACAGTATTCACGTTCCTAACTTTTGCTGATCTAATGGGCATGTGGTGTTATCTGTTTATTGTTTTCATTGTATTTTTCCTGTTACTAATACTTTTGAGCATCTTGAATACGCTTAGTGACCTGTTGGTTTTTCTTTTCTGAAATTGCTTCTTGTCCTTTGCCCATTTTCCTGTGAGGATTGCTACATTCTTCTTGTGGTTTGAAGGAGCTCCCTGAATAGTTCAGAAGAGTTAATCATCTCTTGACAAGCTTAAACATCATGAATATTTCCACCAACTCTGTCAACTATGCATTAACTTCATTGTGTCCTTTTTTGAGAAGATATCCTTTAATATAATCAGTGACTTTCATTTTTTGTCTATGGTTTGTACTTTTGAACTTTTCTTTACAGGGACTTTTTAAAATAAATCTTCCCATTAACCTGTTCGATATCCAGGTTCCATGGATGTACTTGTGAGAGTGGTGGAAGAGTTTTGGCCCACAGGAGAGCTTGGACTGGATACCCTCCTGGAATGCAGAGAGCACCCAACTTGTTTTCCTTCTTGGACTTTGTCTTTCTATCCTTCACTTTCACTTCTTTTGGCCTTTTATATGCGCTTAATGTAAACCTACCCATTTTAACCTAATTTATTCTGGGTTTGGAAATGAAAAGAGTATAAGGATTCTGGGAGGACCTCGAATACAAGGACCCTAGCCTATTCAGCAGTGTAAGCCACTTCCTAAGATTCTGAAGTCAAGCTACCCCAGCAGTCAGGAAGTCTCTGTGAGCCTTTTACAAAACAAACCGAACAAACAAAATTTCATTCCTGTCTGGATACAGCATGGTATATGGTACTATAAGAGTGCTGAAGGGCGCTGGTGTTCCCAAGTTTATGAGTCTGCTCAAACTTCACCAGCACTGACTTCCTCAAGACATCATGACCTACTTAAATTCTAGTTTTGGTTGCAAGCTTTCTTATTCCATCCCCACATCCCCAACCCTCTGCTTATTTGAGAAACAGAGGAAGAGCAATGAACCCAAAACATTCTCCTTCATTTCTCATCATCTATTTCAACTATAGGTGTTGGTGATCACCATCTCATTTTCCCTGGTAGAAATTTTGCCCCAGTCCATTGAGTTTGCAGAAATAACTAATGACATGAGAAACTCTGCTAGTATTTTTTATATACCCCACAGATTGAGCTTAATCCATATCCTTATAACTTTTATTTTCTACTAAAGTTGGTAACTTAAGTCAACTCTTCCATAAGTTGTTTCTAGTCAAAATGTCAATACTGGTCACGCTGCGCTATCCTGCTTTGCCAACCTCAGCAGTCATCTAGATAGTCATATACTGGGAACATCTAGTTGTATTGAAATCTGACCACACTGTACTTCTGGACCAGGTTTTGGAAGCTTCATTTACAAACGTTAAGCTCTAGTTGCCTGTTGCCAACAGCAACCTTGCTACAAAGGTAAGGCCAGTTATGGCCCACAATCCCCCTGGGACTCTAGGTCTCAGGAGCAAGGCCCAAATTAATGAACCAACTCAATAATAAAATTTTCCCTAATCCTTGGAAAGATTCACCTCTGAAAGTTTTATTTATATTTAATATGTTGACACTTCCGCTGTATTATCTGCTCCAAAACATTTGCAATCCACGTAGGCAGGTTGAATTTCCCTTATCATAAATAACTATCGGGAACCTGGTGCTTTAAGCACCCTGAAAGATACAAAGAAGTAAAAGATTAAGGTCTTTGATGATTTTACTCTTAATCAAAGACAGCAAACACATGAAGAAAGTAAAAGAGTGAATGCCAAACTGTTATTCGGACAATAGGAGCAACAGAGTTTTAAAGGGATTGATCACTATGAGCTAGAAGAATTAAGGAAAAAAAGCAATAAAAAGTAAAAAGTAAGGATGGATAAGGGATGATGGGCCCAGACAATCAAATAGTCTGGAATCTCTGAAACAACCCCAACTTAAAGTATTTTGTATTGTTGTCTTCATGGGAAGCACTACAGCTCAAAAATGTAACAATACTACAATAGCGAAAGATACCGATTATTCCAAAGACTCTGAAGACAAAAGGTTATCCAGTTTAAGCAAAAACAAGCTTGCAGCTTTTATCCACTCATTCAGCTGGTTTTTACCGAGCACTTAAGATGTTCGGCACACTGCAGTGAGTGGCCTCAGCTAGCCAGGTTGGTTTCCTGCCTTCACTGAGCTTATTTCGTTCAGAAGACCTTGGTATTAGAGTATCTGAATCACTACAATAACAAGACCTATTGGACACCTCTTACGTGCCAAGTACTGCGCTAGGCACACTTCATCGCACCTAAGATTTCCAGCTCTGTCTTCTACCCTTTGTCCTCCGCCGGAGGTCCCCACGATAGAAGCTACGAAACATTTTGCTGCGTCAAAATGCTACAGGTTCCCATCTCTCAAAAACGTTCACAAGTATGCAGCACGGGAAGAAACTCGTCTGGGGCGCAGCAGGCCCAGCGCCGCCCATCTCCCTGGCGACCGGACGCAAAGCGGGGGGAAAGGTACTGCAGCCCCGCCCCTCCCTCGAGGCGCCCTCAGCCCTCAGCTCGCGTCGTGCGCATGCGTACGCGCACTAACCCCGCCCCCCTGGCTGCGCCGTCGGAGCCATTTCTTCGCCGCCTCCACGCGAGTTGCGGTGTGTCTGCCGGGTGTTTCTGACGAAGGCCGCGGCCACGGGCGGTCCCAAGAGGGCTGTGTTCTCGGACGCCAGGAAGCGGACGCCGGTAGGGGAGAGACGTCTTTGCCACCCGTTGAGGGGCGTGGGGTTCCGCGCTCCTGCAGCCGGGCTTTGTTGCGAAGCACGGGCGGCGGTGGCGGGTGGGGGAAGGGGCGAGGCGCCCGCCGGATTCCCGGATTGCGGGCTGCGTGCTGCTCGCCGCGCCACGCCTGCGCTGCCCGGAGCCGCGGTGTAGACCCGTTTTTGTCCCAACAATGGCCAGCCCTTTGTCCGAAGCAGCCAAACGCCACTTTCTCCTCCCGCCCGCGCGCGGCGGAGACGCTGTTGGCCGCTGACTGAAAGGGGGTGCATGGCCGGGTGGTGAGCCCGCGGTGACGCCACACACACCTAGGGCCCTTCATCCCTTCATTCCGGCCAAAAAGACCAGGCGCTGTCCTGCGGGCTCGGTCGTGGAGCCGTAAACACGTGAGGCACAGGCCTTCCCGTTGCGCGCGGCGGTTTCGGTGGCGGTGGGAGGCAGCAGAGAAACAAACGTTTGCAGGTTTCGTTAAAAAGATAAGGAAATGAAAATTGTCGAGGGAGAAATCTAGTTTCACTATGGTGGCAAGGGAAAGCGTTTCGGAGGAAGTCGACTTTGGAGCTGATATGTCGGCCCTGAGGTGGAGAATGCGTCAGCTCCGAAGATGGGCGGTGGGGGGGGGGAGCAGAATTGCAGAGGTAA
>LNAC01001542.1:94831-108372 GCA_002007465.1 Ailurus styani
CCTACTTGTGATTTCTCTCTCTGTGTCAAATAAATAAATAAAATCTTAAAAAAAAAAAGAATGTTCATAGCAACTCTCTTCATATCAAGCCCAAACTAGAAATTACTCAAATGCCCATCATCAGAGGAATGGATAAACAAATTGTGGATAATAAAACGGAGTACTAACAGCAATTTAAAAAAAAGTGCATATGTCAATCTCAAAAAACATTATGTGGAGTGAAATAAGCCAGATGCAAAACAGTACATACTACATGATTCTACTTTTCATGAAGTTCAGGAGCAAGCAGAATTAACTCTTGTGATAAAAGTCAGAATGGTAGTTACCTCTGAGAAAGGACATCAGAGAACTTAATGGATGATAGAAATGGCTAGTATCTGGATTTGGGTGGCAGTTATATTGGTGTACACACAGGTAAAAAAAAAGAAAAGAAAAGAAAATGAGGGGCTGTAAATTTAAGGGTTGTTCATCTTCACATATGTAAATACCTCAGTTAAAGGAATGGAAATTAACTGAATTAATTATGTATGAAAATTTGGGGTGAGTTCTTTTAGTATAATCTGTATATAACTAAAAGCGTGGTGATCTGCCAGAATAGTTCACCCCCTTGAAAGAGTTCAGGAAAGACTCAATGCTTGTGGCCCACGGTCAGGAAAATCATAGACCTTTCTTATAAGGGATTGACTAAAAATAGATCAGAAGGAATGAAATAAAATGCAAAAACTGTGGCCACCAGCTCAGCTTCCAAGGGAGGAATTTGGATCATATGGAGAAATAACAACCATTTATCCCCCCACCATCCTCTCCTCCCAAATATCCAGTTATCTGTGCTGCAGACCTCTCCTGCTAAGAGCTTAGGCTTTTACTATAAAGAGTTGCTTGGCCTGTGGTAGAGTTTCCCCTTGGAGATGTCTTGTCTTGAACTGATAATCTTTGGACCTCCTTGGCTGGGAAGATCATGGTGCTTAAGGCACTTTTCGAACACAGACACTGTTCTGTTTCAAACTTTATCCAGCTCTACCTGACTTGACTTCTTACCTCTTTTCCTCCTTACAGGGTCATATAAGAGCCTGCAGTGTTCTCCTTATTCTCACATGGGGTTCTTCTTGTCTGCTTTTCGGATGCTAGCTTAAATATTACCTTCTCAGAGATATTTTTAACCTCCAGTTTAAAATAGCCACCCACTCAAATTCTATCCCAGCATGATATTTAATTCTCTGCATAGCAACTTATTACCAGTGAATATTTTACTCGCATCCTTTTTTATTGTCTGACTGGTAAAATGCAAGCTTTCATCGAATCTGTGGCTTTATGTCTTCATTGGTTTTAGGGAATACTTCAAATTGTGCTTTTTCTCCATTCTCTCTCTCTTCCAATTCTGAAGCCTTAATCATATGTACATTAAACCTTTTCACCATGTTCCATTTATCTTTTAAGTTCTTTTATATATTTAACATTTATTTTTCTCTGCAAGGTCAATCTGGATATTTTCTACTGGTCTATTTCCAATTGACCAATCCTCTTTTCTGCTCTGTACAATCTATTAACCCATTAATTGAGTCCTGAATTTCAGTGATTCTGTTTTCACTTCTAAAATTTCTATTTGATACTTCTCATTTACTTCAGCTCTCTATATATTATCTCCAATGTTTTCATATATTTTTTGAACATATTAATCACAATTTTTATTAAGTCTCTGACAATTTCAATATCTGAATCATTTATGGGCACATTTCTGTTATATTTTCTCCTCTTGATTTTGGCCTGTCTCCTGGCTTGCCTGGAGACTTTTTTTTATTGAATTTGGGAGATTGTATAAAAAATTGTACAAGGTAGAGGTCATTCTGTCTTCTTCTTCTGGCAGAAAGAGAAAGATAAAGCACTTTGGTCCAATGAAGAAGTGAGATGATTTAAGGCTGGTTTTCATTCCCCTGAGTTTGTCCTTACTTTTAGAATGTACCTCTGCAGGGGGTGTCAGATGAAAGCCTGGTCTCTCTTCCTTGGTGAACTCCAGGTTTTGTGTCTCTGGTACCATAAGCCTCCAGAACACTTTACCTAGCTTTTAAGCCTTGCAGCCTGTTTTCTATGTGGCTTCTTGATCTCTTGCCCTAGGCAGCTTAGGAATCAGTAAATGTATCAAAGTGAAAAGTGACAGAAAAGCTCTGCTGTTCCCCCTTCCCCAGGATTTTAGCCCCGCGGATATTAGCTGCATTGCTTCTAATGCTTCAAACAGCTGTCTTGTTTTGATTTTTTTTTTCCCTTTAGATTTTGGAGTTGCTTCTGGCAGGAGAGTTGGTCTGATAAAAGCTACTCTACCATACACAGAAGTCATCTCCAAATGCAAGCTCTATGAGAAAAAGATCTCATCTGTCTTATTTAAGGCTGTTTCCTCTAGAATAGTGCCTAGTACCAAACAAACAAACAAACGAACACAAAAAAAACCTCAATAAACATTTAATTAATATAAATGAGAATTAGACCCTGTATCTATCCTTGACATCTGTATCATTTACAGTCCTCCATATGTATCCAAAGGAGCCTAGAATTGTTCATGTCTCCCTTTTAAAATAATTTCTCACCCTCATTTCTCCCCTCTACAACAGACATCCATTCTAATGTGTTTAATGTGTATCTTTTAAAAATTTTTATGCAAAACATCTACTGTCATTTTAAATTTACATAAATGCTGTTGTATAACTTATTTTGTTCCTTTTTCTTTGTACTACCCCTGTGCCTTTAAGCTCTGTGTTTATCCAATTCATTTCTTCTGACAGCTGCACTGGATTCCATGGTTAACATCTACTGCATTTTATCTAGGGAAGAGCACCAAATTTTGTCTAAGTCCCTGCCAACAGGAATAATGCTATAATGAATATATTTTATATGTTCTTTTCAGACTTACATGAAATTTCCTTTCATATACATATACCCTGTCATATATATCATATATACCTATATATATGATATATATATCAGGGAGCAGAGCAGAATAGTTTGATTTTAACCCATACAGTTTGTTTGACTAAGTAGTACCTGATTTCTCTCCAGAATGGCTGCACTAGTTTACTTTTTTACCACCTGGGCATGGTGAATCTTATATCCCAACATCATCACCAACATTCGACAGTATTCACGTTCCTAACTTTTGCTGATCTAATGGGCATGTGGTGTTATCTGTTTATTGTTTTCATTGTATTTTTCCTGTTACTAATACTTTTGAGCATCTTGAATACGCTTAGTGACCTGTTGGTTTTTCTTTTCTGAAATTGCTTCTTGTCCTTTGCCCATTTTCCTGTGAGGATTGCTACATTCTTCTTGTGGTTTGAAGGAGCTCCCTGAATAGTTCAGAAGAGTTAATCATCTCTTGACAAGCTTAAACATCATGAATATTTCCACCAACTCTGTCAACTATGCATTAACTTCATTGTGTCCTTTTTTGAGAAGATATCCTTTAATATAATCAGTGACTTTCATTTTTTGTCTATGGTTTGTACTTTTGAACTTTTCTTTACAGGGACTTTTTAAAATAAATCTTCCCATTAACCTGTTCGATATCCAGGTTCCATGGATGTACTTGTGAGAGTGGTGGAAGAGTTTTGGCCCACAGGAGAGCTTGGACTGGATACCCTCCTGGAATGCAGAGAGCACCCAACTTGTTTTCCTTCTTGGACTTTGTCTTTCTATCCTTCACTTTCACTTCTTTTGGCCTTTTATATGCGCTTAATGTAAACCTACCCATTTTAACCTAATTTATTCTGGGTTTGGAAATGAAAAGAGTATAAGGATTCTGGGAGGACCTCGAATACAAGGACCCTAGCCTATTCAGCAGTGTAAGCCACTTCCTAAGATTCTGAAGTCAAGCTACCCCAGCAGTCAGGAAGTCTCTGTGAGCCTTTTACAAAACAAACCGAACAAACAAAATTTCATTCCTGTCTGGATACAGCATGGTATATGGTACTATAAGAGTGCTGAAGGGCGCTGGTGTTCCCAAGTTTATGAGTCTGCTCAAACTTCACCAGCACTGACTTCCTCAAGACATCATGACCTACTTAAATTCTAGTTTTGGTTGCAAGCTTTCTTATTCCATCCCCACATCCCCAACCCTCTGCTTATTTGAGAAACAGAGGAAGAGCAATGAACCCAAAACATTCTCCTTCATTTCTCATCATCTATTTCAACTATAGGTGTTGGTGATCACCATCTCATTTTCCCTGGTAGAAATTTTGCCCCAGTCCATTGAGTTTGCAGAAATAACTAATGACATGAGAAACTCTGCTAGTATTTTTTATATACCCCACAGATTGAGCTTAATCCATATCCTTATAACTTTTATTTTCTACTAAAGTTGGTAACTTAAGTCAACTCTTCCATAAGTTGTTTCTAGTCAAAATGTCAATACTGGTCACGCTGCGCTATCCTGCTTTGCCAACCTCAGCAGTCATCTAGATAGTCATATACTGGGAACATCTAGTTGTATTGAAATCTGACCACACTGTACTTCTGGACCAGGTTTTGGAAGCTTCATTTACAAACGTTAAGCTCTAGTTGCCTGTTGCCAACAGCAACCTTGCTACAAAGGTAAGGCCAGTTATGGCCCACAATCCCCCTGGGACTCTAGGTCTCAGGAGCAAGGCCCAAATTAATGAACCAACTCAATAATAAAATTTTCCCTAATCCTTGGAAAGATTCACCTCTGAAAGTTTTATTTATATTTAATATGTTGACACTTCCGCTGTATTATCTGCTCCAAAACATTTGCAATCCACGTAGGCAGGTTGAATTTCCCTTATCATAAATAACTATCGGGAACCTGGTGCTTTAAGCACCCTGAAAGATACAAAGAAGTAAAAGATTAAGGTCTTTGATGATTTTACTCTTAATCAAAGACAGCAAACACATGAAGAAAGTAAAAGAGTGAATGCCAAACTGTTATTCGGACAATAGGAGCAACAGAGTTTTAAAGGGATTGATCACTATGAGCTAGAAGAATTAAGGAAAAAAAGCAATAAAAAGTAAAAAGTAAGGATGGATAAGGGATGATGGGCCCAGACAATCAAATAGTCTGGAATCTCTGAAACAACCCCAACTTAAAGTATTTTGTATTGTTGTCTTCATGGGAAGCACTACAGCTCAAAAATGTAACAATACTACAATAGCGAAAGATACCGATTATTCCAAAGACTCTGAAGACAAAAGGTTATCCAGTTTAAGCAAAAACAAGCTTGCAGCTTTTATCCACTCATTCAGCTGGTTTTTACCGAGCACTTAAGATGTTCGGCACACTGCAGTGAGTGGCCTCAGCTAGCCAGGTTGGTTTCCTGCCTTCACTGAGCTTATTTCGTTCAGAAGACCTTGGTATTAGAGTATCTGAATCACTACAATAACAAGACCTATTGGACACCTCTTACGTGCCAAGTACTGCGCTAGGCACACTTCATCGCACCTAAGATTTCCAGCTCTGTCTTCTACCCTTTGTCCTCCGCCGGAGGTCCCCACGATAGAAGCTACGAAACATTTTGCTGCGTCAAAATGCTACAGGTTCCCATCTCTCAAAAACGTTCACAAGTATGCAGCACGGGAAGAAACTCGTCTGGGGCGCAGCAGGCCCAGCGCCGCCCATCTCCCTGGCGACCGGACGCAAAGCGGGGGGAAAGGTACTGCAGCCCCGCCCCTCCCTCGAGGCGCCCTCAGCCCTCAGCTCGCGTCGTGCGCATGCGTACGCGCACTAACCCCGCCCCCCTGGCTGCGCCGTCGGAGCCATTTCTTCGCCGCCTCCACGCGAGTTGCGGTGTGTCTGCCGGGTGTTTCTGACGAAGGCCGCGGCCACGGGCGGTCCCAAGAGGGCTGTGTTCTCGGACGCCAGGAAGCGGACGCCGGTAGGGGAGAGACGTCTTTGCCACCCGTTGAGGGGCGTGGGGTTCCGCGCTCCTGCAGCCGGGCTTTGTTGCGAAGCACGGGCGGCGGTGGCGGGTGGGGGAAGGGGCGAGGCGCCCGCCGGATTCCCGGATTGCGGGCTGCGTGCTGCTCGCCGCGCCACGCCTGCGCTGCCCGGAGCCGCGGTGTAGACCCGTTTTTGTCCCAACAATGGCCAGCCCTTTGTCCGAAGCAGCCAAACGCCACTTTCTCCTCCCGCCCGCGCGCGGCGGAGACGCTGTTGGCCGCTGACTGAAAGGGGGTGCATGGCCGGGTGGTGAGCCCGCGGTGACGCCACACACACCTAGGGCCCTTCATCCCTTCATTCCGGCCAAAAAGACCAGGCGCTGTCCTGCGGGCTCGGTCGTGGAGCCGTAAACACGTGAGGCACAGGCCTTCCCGTTGCGCGCGGCGGTTTCGGTGGCGGTGGGAGGCAGCAGAGAAACAAACGTTTGCAGGTTTCGTTAAAAAGATAAGGAAATGAAAATTGTCGAGGGAGAAATCTAGTTTCACTATGGTGGCAAGGGAAAGCGTTTCGGAGGAAGTCGACTTTGGAGCTGATATGTCGGCCCTGAGGTGGAGAATGCGTCAGCTCCGAAGATGGGCGGTGGGGGGGGGGAGCAGAATTGCAGAGGTAAAAAGGGATTAGAGCTTGAGAACGGAGATTGGGAAGAAACAAAGGAGGCCACGTTACTGGAGTATGGTGAGAAGGCGTGAAGAGAATGGATTGCAGGGTGGCCAGGGTGGAGACGGGGATCTAGATCTCTAGATCTAGGGCGTTATTGCAGCACGCCACTTGTGCGGTAGCGGTGGTAGGGATGGAGAGAAGCGAATGGATTCGAGACATGTTTTGGAGGGAGAATTGCGTGTAGGTCAGGAGTCAGACTACCTGGCTTGGGATTCTGGATCTCCCAGTTAAGAGCTCTTTGGGGCAAGGTATTTTTTTTGCCTCGGTTTATTTATCCGGAAAGGGGGAGAGTAATAAGTCTATAATTATTGTAAGGGTTAAGGAAAATAGTTAATATAGATGATCCTCTAAGGTTCCTGTCTGGGGCATACTGAGGGTTCTCCAAGGGATAGCTGTGGAGGATCTCGAGGGAGTGTATGACTCCCAAGTTGTGACAGGAGTAACCTGGTAGATAGCGGTGCCATTTCGGGAGATGGAAACACTTGGACGGAGGGAAGAAGGAACAGGTTTGGGGAGGAAACTTAAATTCTGTTTTTACTGAGGTGTCAGGTTAGCATTTGCACATTAGTGCTTTAGTTGGATGCATTTGATTTTGGAGCTTAAAGAGAAAAGATTAAGTTTTCAGTATATATTTGGGCATCATTAGCCTATGGTTGATACTGAACATAATGGAGTTAGATGAGACTGCCTAGGAAGGAAGAAATTTTTGATAGCGTAGTCCCTTCATATTTCATGGTACTCATTCATCCTGAGGTCTTGTTTTTTTTAGTTAATTATTCAGGGGTGGAATTTACAGATATTGAGCTTTCCACAGCTTTTCAGTTAACAGGATTTCCCCAGGGTTAGCCTGTGGCTACAGAATAAGTTTATATTGGGGTCCAGTTTTATGATGTTAGATTTAGGTGTTAACAAAATGCACTGAACAGAAGACAAAAGTTTAATGCTAGTAATAGGGTTTCTTCTCAGAGCAAACGAATTTTTTTCGTGTATTTTTTCTGAATCTAATTTTGGTCTTAGATATCTTGCCTTTTTTTTTAATAAGATTTATTTATTATTTATTTTTGAGAGGGGGGGCATTGTGTGTGCTATGNGGTTTAATGCTAGTAATAGGGTTTCTTCTCAGAGCAAACGAATTTTTTTCGCGTATTTTTTCTGAATCTAATTTTGGTCTTAGATATCTTGCCTTTTTTTTAATAAGATTTATTTATTATTTATTTTTGAGAGGGGGGGCATTGTGTGTGCTATGGGGAGAAGTAGAGGGAGAGTGAAAGAGAATCTCCAGCAGACTCCCTGTTGAGCACTGAGCCTCACACAGGGCTCAGTCCCACGACCCTGAGATCATGGCTCTAGCCGAAATAAAAAATTAGAGGCTTAACTGATGGAGCCACCCAGACACCCTTCAGATATCTTGCTTTTAATTTAGATTCAGATTTTAGACTCACAGGCGCCATATCTTTTGGTGTGTTTATAAACTAGAGGGAGAATGCCAACAAGTATGGTATGGTACACATCAAAAAAACTTAATATTCTCAAATTTTAATGAATAACAAGGCCTAAACGAGAGATGTGGTACTTAACAGATTAGTGTTTTTAGTTCAAGTACTGAATACTTAAGTGTATTTGGACTCAGTAGAGTAATAATATATAGCGTACAACTTTGAGGACAGTCTACTAGGAGATAAACTCAGAATGAGAATAAACTCTGATTTAAAAACAGAATGATTGATGACTCTTAATATGGTAGTTTGACTTTGAATTTATGCCTCCACAGTGGGTTAGGGTTAGGGAAAATTAACTTGAACTTTCTGTGTACTTGTTTCTTCCTAGTAATAGTATTACCAACAGTAATAGTATTTACCATAGAATTTTATCTCCCATTGTTTGAGGATTAAGTGAGTTAACACATAAGGTGCCTGTTGTAAAAAGTCGGACATTACATTAAAAAAAATTTTTTTTTTTTAAAGATTTATTCATTTGAGGGGCACCTGGGTGGCTCAGTGGGTTAAGGCCTCTGCCTTCAACTCAGGTCATGATCTCAGGGTCCTGGGATGGAGCCTCACATCGGGCTCCCTGCTCAGCAGGGAGCGTGCTTCCTCCTCTCTCTCTGCCTGCCTCTCTGCCTGCTTGTGATCTCTCTGTGTCAAATAAATAAATTAATTAAATCTTTTAAAAAAAGATTTATTCATTTCAGAGAGCATGCGTGTGCATGGGTGGGGGGAAGGGCAGCGGGAAAGATAGTCCTCAAGCCGACTCTCCTAGCCCAGAGGCAGAGCCTGACACTGGTCTTAGTCCCAGGACCCTGAGATCATGACCCGGGCTGAAATCCACAGTCAGCCACTCAGCTGACTGAGGTGCCATCTAGGCACCTCACATACAGTGTTTTTAAGAAGAGATCAGGGGTACCTGGGTGGCTTAGTTAAGCATCCAACTCTTGATGTTGGCTCAGATAATGATCTCTCAGGGTCATGAGAGTGAGCCCTTGATCAGGCTCCATCCTGAGCATGGAGTTTGCTTAAGATTCTCTCTCTTCCTATCTCAAAAAAAGTCAGAATTACTTGTAGTCACCCAAAGATAACCATTTTGAGGAATATTTCTTTTTTAGTCTTGATTTATGCATATATACTTTTATGTAGTTCAAATCGTGTAGTTTTATATCCTGCTTTTTTGTATAACATGTCATAGGCCTTCCAATTATGTCATTAAAATTTTGTCATAAGCAGTTTTAAAAGCAGCATGATAGAATATCCTGCGTTTAACCTAGATTTTCAGTTAATTCCAGTTATTGGTCACTTAACAGCGTTTGCTCTTATAAATAATGCCGTTTAACTTTTGTTTTCTTAGGTTGGAAGAAGACACTTGAATCATGGGTGATGTTAAAAATTTTCTGTATGCCTGGTGTGGCAAAAGGAAGATGACCCCATCCTATGAAATTAGAGCAGTGGGGAACAAAAACAGGCAAAAATTCATGTGTGAGGTACTACAGAATACAGTTTACATTTATGTGATTTTTTTTTACACTAATTTTGGTGTTAAGAGAACAGTGTTTTCTGTTTAGTAACAGTAGTGTGTTGTATGTTCTTTATTGTCGTTTGCCTGCTAGTCTGTTTCATTATAAATCATTTTCAAGTGAGCATTACTTTTAAAACAATCTGATAGGTAAATAAATCTGATTAGAACATGTATCTTCCTCAGCTTTCACAGTACCAATAGTGCAGATTAGAAAAGTTAGATCAGCTGTTTGTGGTTTTACTAATTGCTATACAGAGTGGAGCAATTCTTGATTGCCTCAAGTCAAATTGCTTAAAATAAATGCAAATGTAGCGCTTGTTCTTGGGTCTTATAAAATCAGATTTTAGCGTTGAACATTCTGTTAGAGAAGAAGAGAATATTTGAACCACTGAAGTTAAAATTGTTTTTAGATTAGTTTATCACTGGATAACACAATTCAAGCTTTTTCATAAGTCAACTTATACATTTTCTTAGGTTTGTTATTTTCAGTGTTTTTATAGAGTATATCTTTAACATTTAACTNTTTAGATTAGTTTATCACTGGATAACACAATTCAAGCTTTTTCATAAGTCAACTTAATACATTTTCTTAGGTTTGTTATTTTCAGTGTTTTTATAGAGTATATCTTTAACATTTAACTGCTTATCTCTTAGTGGACTATTGAATTACGTATTTTTTAAGTCCCAGAATTACCCAGGTCAGTCTCTTCTAATACCTTTTTTTTTGACTGTTAAAGGTTCGAGTGGAAGGTTATAATTACATTGGCATGGGCAATTCCACCAATAAAAAAGATGCACAGAGCAATGCTGCCAGAGATTTTGTTAACTACTTGGTTCGGATAAATGAAGTTAAGAGTGAAGAAGTCCCAGCTGTTGGGGTAAGTATTTAAGCAGGCACAGCACTTAACATATATGTGGTAAGGTAATGCCAACCCAATGTGTATAGAGACAAAGGATGATGATTTTTCAATGATGTTTTCAAATATATTAATGTGTTCCTTAGTGAACCTTGGAATCTTGTTTTCTCAGAGCCCTAGGATGACTTCCTGAAGATTTTGATTTTATTCTGATTATGTACCTGACTTGTGGTCTTGGGAAATTCCTTTAATCTGTGTCTTATGGTTTTATATATTTCATTCATTCATAAACTGATTTTCAGAGCCTGTTGTGTTCTGTGTACTTCCAAAGATAACATTTTAAACAGAATTTAAAAATCAGAAGTACTTGAAGACACAGTGTTTACTCCCATTGACAATTCCTTATTACAGCAGAAAGAAGATTCTATTTTATGCAATGGCATATTATTCTTGTGGTTTTTTTTTATTCTTGTGTTTTTGATACCATGATTACTTCAATTATATTGTGTAAGTATGCANAATTCTATTTTATGCAATGGCATATTATTCGTGTTTTTTTTTTTATTCTTGTGTTTTTGATACCATGATTACTTCAATTATATTGTGTAAGTATGCAATAAAGACTCCTTTCTAGTACTTTTTTTAAGACGTGAACTTTATTTCTCATTTAAACAATGAAAATTTGAGTTTTCATGAAGAGGAATTCTTAACAATATAAAAAGATTCACATTATAAGTAAATACCTAAGGTAACTTAAATGAAAAATTCAGTTTTTATAAAATCTTTAGAAATAATATCTATGTCAATTTTAGCAATTTCACTGTGTTTGTATTCTGACTTATTTATAAAGGTTGATATAAAAGTTTTTTTTCCTTCCACTGCTTTGACCCAGAAGTTAGGAGACTTACTCTCCACTGTTGTACCACTAGATAATTGCAGTTGGTTGACCCACGTGCAAAATAAAGAGATTGGACAAGGTGATCTTGGAGATTCTTTACAGTTATGAAAAGAATGTTGCAAATATCTTTCAAATATTTGGAACATGGCATCTGTTCCATCTGTTATGACCTGTTCTGTATCTTTTAGCCTTTTCCTCTTAAAGTGTAGGTCTGTTTGTGACAAATTCTTCTTAATTTTGTTTTATGTGAAAATGTTTTTATTTTACCTTCTGTCCCACATGTTTTCACTAGATGTAGAATTCTGGTGTGCCAGTTTCCTTTTCTTTCAGCACTTGTTCTCTTCCATTGTTATCTGATGAGAAGTCCGTTAAAACCAAATCATTTCCCCCATATGTAATATGTTTCTTTGGTTGCATATATTTTTTTCTTTGGTTTCTAGCAGTTTGATTATGATGTGACTAGGTGGGGTTTTCTTTGTACTTACCCTTCTTGGAATTTGCTGAGATTCTGGAATCTGTAAATTTATGTCTTTTTTTTTTTTTTTTAAGATTTTACTTATTTGTTTGTCGGAGAGAGAGATCACAAGTAGGCAGAGAGGCAGGGAGAGGGGGGAAGCAGGCTCCCTGCTGAGCAGAGAGCCCAATGCGGGCCTCGATCCCAGGACCCTGAGATCGTGACCTGAGCCGAAGGCAGAGGCTTTAACCCACTGAGCCACCCACGCACCCTAAATTTATGTCTTTTACCAAACTTGGGGAATCTTTGGCTGTTATTTTTATTTATTTATTTATTTATTGCCTCATTTGTTCTCTTCTCCTTTTGGGACTCATACATTAAACTTTTGTATATTAGCTCATAGGTCCCTGAGGCTCTTTCTTCTTTCCTTTCTGTTCTTCAGATTGAATAACCTTTAGTGATTATCTTCAAGTTCACGGATTGTTCTCTGTCAACTCCCTTTTGCTGTTTGTTGTCAGTACATCCAGTGAATTTTTTATTTCATATATTGTCTGTCTTATTTCCAGAATTAACAGGTTTTTGGTTTTTTTAAAAGAGGTTTTATTTCTTTGGTGGTATTTCTTACTGTTTCATTAATTATGCATATGTTCATAATACCGTGTGAATTTTATGTCACCGAGCATAGTTAAAATAGCTGTTTAAAACTTCTTGACTACTAAATCTGATATCTGGGTCATCTCAGGTTGGGTCCTGTTGATTGTATTTTCTTTTGAGATTTGTTCACCTTTTTCTCTGTATGTCAAGTAATTTTGGATTATATCTTGGGAGTTGTGATAATTATGTTATAGAGACCCTAAATAACATTATATTTCTTGAAAGATTATTGATTTTATTATACTGTCAAGCAATTTGTTTGGTTGGAACCCTACGGCAGATACTATCTTTTGAGTAAGAGCTCAAATCTCATTTCAGTTTTCTGATCCTTGCTAGGGAACTTGGAGTTTGTCTTGTACATGTGTTGTTCAGGGTTTAGCTAGTGATTTGGGCAGAGTTTATACACAGAATTTAAGATTCTTCCTTCTTTCCTTCCCAGGGTTGCCTCCTTATTTTCTAGCAGCAGTAGTTTCCCCAAGCTTATATTCTCTGATTGTTCAGGCCTGAAAGACTGGGTTTTCTTTTGGAGTTTTAACTGTGTCACATGGTCTTCCCTTAGGCTAAAAGCCATAATAGGCTGAATTACAGCATTTGGTTTTCCTTGCTTTCTTATTTCAATTTTGATGAAGCTTCAAAGAATGAAGCAAACTGAACTGAGTCAGCTTCTGAAGAAGATAAAACTTAAAGAAGTTACCGGGAGCTATTTTATATTATGACTACTTTTTAAAATTTTGTTCATGGATCTGATAAAATCTAGATCTCTAATATTTTTAAGCCTAAGCCCCTAGGACGCTACAGCTCTTTTCAGTTTTTGCTTATACACAATTCACTCTTTGTAGCTAATTAAGCTGAAGAAGCCTGGGAATAAAGTTTGAAACAAGGTTAATAACGTTCTTAGTGTACCAAAAAATAAACTGTATCTTGTAGGCAGCATGTTGGTGGTTCCTGTTTTTTTAACCATTCAGCCACTGTTTTTTGATTGGAGAATTTAGTTCATTTATATTTAATTTTTTTTTAAAGATTTTATTTATTTGACACAGAGAGATCACAAGTAGGCAGAGAGGCAGG